>VDFB02290684.1:117061-133828 GCA_007258455.2 Sequoia sempervirens
GAGTTGAACTGGATGTTACCCTTTTCAGTTAACTCGGGGTTGTCATCACATGCATATCTATTCTGAGAATCGCCTTCTTACACTTGGAGTTGTATTTAGGGTTTTCGTTAACTGATGATAGTCTTCCGGTTAACTTGTTTTAATAAGGACGTGCATGCTCGCACAATTGTCCATTTTTAGATTAGATGTTTCAGTTAAACTGAGGGTAGTTGCCCAGTTAACTGTATAGTTTGCTTAATTAGGGTTGGGCGCATTGCTTGCATGCATTGCAGGAACTATAGATAACACAAGGTGATTTTAGGGTTCCCTACACCTTGATGTATATAAATAAGAGCTTACGCTCATTTGTAAATAACTTTTGCTTGAGAGAGAAATATATGCTGTGCCCACCTTGCCCTCAATATTACTCTTTTTCGTATTTGTTCATGTGTCTTCACTATTGCAATTGATTGTTATACCACCTAGGGTTTCGAAAGATTGTGATGCTGAATTCTTTCCATAGATTAGATATATCTGTTTGAACATCTTTATCATTGAAATCAATTGTTATACCACCTAGGGTTCCAAAAGATTAAGGTGATAAGGCTGTTTTGTGTTAATTTACCATTGTGATCGATCGTTATACCACCTAGGGTTTCGAGAAGTTGCAGCGATAAATCTGTTTTGTGAATCTTTATCAATATAATTGAAGGTTATACCACCTAGGGTTTCGTGAGATTATAAAGATAAAGGCTGTTTTGTGAAGGCTTTGCTGATTCGATCGAGTGTTACACCACCTAGGGTTCCATAAGATCGTCTTAGTAAATTCTTAAATCTGTTGTGCCCAATAAGCTTGGTTTAGATTGAGATGATAGTTGTGCCCACCTTGCCTTCAAGTAGAGAGTCTAAACCCGCTTATCGTCAGATAGTCAAACCTTGCTCCGTTTCCTCTTGCTCTGTTTTCCTGAGGAGATTGGATAGATATAAGTTGTAGTTTAGTTGATTTGCAAAACCAGAGAAAACTCAGCTGCAACGTAAAAGTTCTTTCAAGAAAGTCTTGTGCCTCTAGCAGCTGAAACAAAAAGACAGGAAGTAGTTTTAGCTTATTTTTCCTTTGCAAAGTATATTTGTCAAAGTACATCGAGGGAGCTTCCCCTCCATAATTCGAAGAGCACTCATTGCGTAGTGTGCATAGGCTGTTCATAACAACTTGTACTCCAGAGGTGTTAGTTGTTACGCCAACAATCCTCCCCTTCCACTGTTGGTGGCCCAGCTAGATTTGGTATTACTCTCCACAGTCCATTCATGGTTTCTATCCTCGCCACCTTCGGGATCTTCCTTTTGTCCGTTTTCATTTGTTTCAATAAGTCTTCCATGTATCCATCGACGTGTGACACGAACATATCTTTGGTCATTATAATTGTCTTCAAGCATGGGCCAATCTTCTCGGCATACACGTTCCATTGCTCATTGTCCCACCATTCTTCGTCTTCGTCACTGCCACTTGGTTGGCACTCCCTCTGTTCCTTCATTGCTTTTTCTTCTTTCTCTTTTTGAGCTTCCTCATCCAACTCCTTGGCGAGATACCCCTTCTTTATACCTTCGTACAGGGCCTGGTACTTCTAGTGTCCCCCGACTCGTCGCCACAAGGTGGGTGTTCCGAACACCGTGTTCGTCAGATGCTTATGCATCTGGGGGACTACAATACCTTCAACTTTCTTATTGGTCAACCTTTCTTCAATGATCTTGTCCTTGCCTGATTTGGCCCAGTCTTCTTCTGTGACATACCCGTGGCTGCCTAAGCCCCAATCCTATTCTCCATTGGCTTCCTCCTGTACCAGCCAATCCTCTTTGGTTGCGTACCCTAACATATTTATTTGCATAGCTTCACTTCTTTCTTTGTAAATCTTCAACTTCGACCCGTTCACTGGATCCTTCAATACAGTGTCGTCTAGTCTTGCTAATTTAACTACTTCCTTTTCTCCAACTTCATGGATTCGAAATGGTCCCAACCACCTGATTTTAAACTTGCCTAGATTGAGTTCGTCATGGTTGTTGTATTTCAAAACTAACCACCCCAACTAGAAGTTTGTTCACTGGAGATATTTGTCATGCCAAAACTTTCGTCGATTCTGGTGTACCTGTAGACGGCCATGTTAATAAATAATTATATTGTAATCGATCGTACTAATTAAATAAATGTTGTAGTTGTTCGTACTGGGAATAGATAATAATAGTTTAAATAATACATGCACAGTTTAAAGTAAAAGTTGGATTAGTTGTCGAGCAGGTAGTTAGGAAGAGTTGCCGACGGTTGGTATCCCAACCAACCTCGGCCATCTATATATGTATCTTGTCATTTATAGTCGGGGACAGTCAATTGCTATGTATTGTGGAGATACTTCATGAAATCAATCAATCCATTGTGATGTACAATTACTCTTACGATTGTTCTGTGATTCAAATGTGATTCATATTCTAGTACGTACATTGTGTTTGTGAATTATTCTCGTTTACTCCCGTAGTACGCTGAACACTACCCAATGAGTAAACATTTGGCGCCGTTGCCTGAGCGGACTAGGGAATCACTCGTCATGGCAGCGTAATGGGTCTCCCGGCAGATGAACCCGTGAATAGCAATGAGGAAAGGGAAGACCTATTGACTGAAGATTTTATCAATATGTGGAAGATATCATTACAAGATCATGTACGTAGGGAATCCTGCAGACGGGAGATCCCTGAGGAAGTTATCTGGGATAGGTTGGAAGTGAACGACGAGGTGAATCACCTCCTGAATCGTATGCCCAGATTGCTGGCCCGTCATTTCATTATTCTGCAAGACTTATGAGAAGAAGAGGATCAGGAACACCGAAGGCAACAAATACTACAGCGCTACGAAGAGAGAACCAAACGAGAAGACGAGGAACGCGACACTAGCCGGAGACGTACGTCCGGTAGTCAACAATGATTGCCTGAATAAATTTTAATGCCCGTATGGCCGAACAAAGACAAGAACCAAGTACCTAGCGGGCATGAGACTCAGGAGGAGAAGGTTCGGCGATCACTCAGGCTGCAAGAACAAGAAAACCAGCGAAGAAGACTGCAGCAAGTTGGTAAGGAATTTGATGAGGATCTAATTGAAATAACCCAGAGTATTAAAAGAACACATGAGAATCTGACACGAATAGACACATCCATTGAAAGAGCACATCAAAGTTTGGTGGAAGGGAGGGACGAAGGACCCTTCGACACCCCGTACGTAGGAAGGTATGATCCTTATGAGAACGAAGATGAATTAAGTAGTAGCATTAGACGTTTTCAGGAGTTGTCCTTATCGGACGACGACAAACGGCTGACGAATGGAAGATCTAAGCCAAGTACCTCAAGGAGGAGAGAGTACCGAAGGGAACCCCAGGAGACTCAAGGTGTCGAGGACACCGAAGGAAGATGTGGGAGTGACTCGTACATGGCCGAAAGTGCAAGTGACGCACCGGAACGTAGCGGGGAAACCAGTCTAATCGGGTCCAATACACAAGGAGGGCAGCGGGGAAAGATGGTGACTCCTGAGAGGCAAAAGTTGCCGAAGTTTATGGGGAATGGGGCAGAAGATCCAATACGACATTGTAAAACATGTGAAACCATCTGGATAGCAAGCGGACAGGATGATCCGGATCAGTGGTTGAAAGCATTTCCAGCGACACTTAGGGATAGTGCCATCGACTGGCATTTTGAATTAGATCAAGCACACAAAGCTACATGGAGATTATTCAAGCAAGCATTTCAAGAGGAGTTCAAACTCCTGCGGGATGATAGCGAGATTGTTGCGGAGATATACAATACCAAGCAAGGAAAGCACGAGAGTGTGCGGACCTACAACCGAAGACTCAAAGATTTGTTGGGTAAATTGGAGGCACAGCCGACCGACGGGTTGAAGAAAAGATGGTTCATCGAGGGCTTGCTTCCATCATTAAGAAAGAAAATGAAAGTCGTACCTCCTTCATCGTACGCCGAAGCATACAATCGGGCAATGGACATAGAAAGTGAAAATAATACATCCTCCCGAGGGAAAAAGAAGACAGACGACGAGGAGAGTACAGACGACAGCGACAGTGAATCCAAGACTGTACAAGCACTCAGGAAAGATATGATGCGAATGATGAAAGAGTTGAAGGCCGACAAGGAGAGTACGAGAGAAGCCAGAGAACTATGGTGTACGGACTGCAATGCGGAAGGTCACACGAAGGCGAACTGTCCCAAGAACTTATTCTGCGATATCTGCCAAGTGATGGGACATTCCGTCAAGGAATGCCCATACAACTTAAAAGCCAGAAGTGCACAAGTACTCTTCACTCATGGAGAGCCGTCAACACCGCCAAACACACCACCAAAGCCCCAGTACAATAGCAATGCATCCCTTGGAGGTTACCGAAGCAACAGAAGTCCAAGAAACATGATACAGTACGATGCAAAAGGAAGGCCCATGATCCAATGCAGGAAGTGCAATGAATGGGGCCACTTCGCCAGGGACTGCTAGAACGGTCAAGGTTCGGGAGGGAAATTGTGTAAGTGGTGTGGACCAGGCGATCATGAAGATAACGAATGCCCTAAGCAAAAGGGTATCCACATGCTGGAAGTAGAAGAACAAGAGGTACTGGCGATCACCAGAGCACAAGCAAAAAAAGCCACTTACCCAAATCCATGTACGAAGAAACAAAGGATGAAGGAAGCAAAAACCGAAGTGAAACTGGCGATGGCAAAGGAAAACAAAGTACCTTTGGAGAAGCCAGGAACCTCTTGGCAGTCGGAGGCGGAAACCAACATTGTACGGCAGGTATTGCAGACCATCGTACCGATCAAAGTAACTGACCTTCTCCAGACTATGCCACAGTTGGGACTAGCGATCACAAACGTCGTCGGGGATGGCAAGCAACCACGATTGGAGGAACGGAGGCAAGAATTGGTACCAGAACCGCCACCATACAGTGAACAAACAATCGACCCAGTATTGCTCACAGCAAACATCAGGAAGATGCCAGCGATTGTGCATATAGAGATCAGAGGGAATATCTTGACAAATACTATCGTCAACGGAGGATCGGGAGTCAACGTACTACCCAAAGACACATGGAAGAGTCTTGGGAAGCCTACACTCTGGCCGCTAACATTCCAACTGGTTGGCACTAATCAACATGGTATCAAGCCGTTGGGAACGCTGATGGTGCAGAAGGTGATGATCGGGACACAACAGTTTTTGCTAAATTTTGTCGTCATCCCATTACAGAGGAAAGCGTACAATGTACTACTTGGGAGAGGATGGCTGATAGTGGCGAAGGAAAATCATAATTGGAAGAGGAACACACTCTCGATCGAGAACAAGTGGAAGTACGTCATCAACTTGAAGAACCAGGCTATGAGCGAAGAATTGGCTTCCTCCAGATCTGAATCAGATGGAGGTGAGTCAGATGTGGACGAAGGAAGGAAAGCTATGGAATCGAACACCGAGGGCATACTTGAACTTGAGAGTTGTTCGGAGGATGAGACAAGCTCGCTGAATGGCTTATTTCATTGGCAGATGGAAGACTATGAAGTGTTCCACCGAGAGTGTAACATGCTACAAATTGGGGAAATCAAGGAAGAAGAGAAACAAGGAATGCCCAGCCAGACACTTCCGACCGAGTATGAAGAGTACAAAGAGAAAGTATTGGATGATACACCAGCCAACAAGTTGGAATATGACAAAGTACGAGGTAGTGAGAGAAAGTCAGAAGAAAGGAAGAGAGAGGAGAAAGAAAATGAAAAGGAGAGAAAGCACAAAAAGCAAAAACTAAAAATAGAGGAAAATAAAAAGGAGCAAAGTGGAGATAATGAAAAAATGTAGCAAAATAAAAAGAAAGAGTTAAAAAAAATTAAAATTGAGAGAGAAAAAATACAAAAAGGGAGGAATAAAAGAGTTAGAAAGGCAGAAGTCGAAAAAATCAAAGGAAGTGAAAAAATTAAAAAATTAAAAGTGACCAAGGGAAGGAAAATTAAAGTAAAAACTATTAAAGTATCGAAGTTAGTAAAGGGTGTACGACCTAAGGAGAATGCCAAATACATAGCAGAAGAAGCGTCATTATTCAACACTCAAAGAGCACCAAGGAGAAATCAACAAAAACATAAGGGGATAATTCAGAAGGCCATACGAGTGAAGGTGGACGCCGTACGTAGTAGGAAGAAGAAATCCGTATGCTGGAAAGAGGTCATACGGTGGAGAGATAAGAAGGCCGTATGGGTCAAGAGATTGAAAAAAACATGAGCCATCCTGCTACGCTTAAATCGGTGACCTCCGAATGTGTATTTGAAACGGACACTATACGATAAACTACTCTTCAAATTAGAGGGAAGCTCCTCTCATTCATGGTGTTGAAAGAAAGTAAACTAAAACTAAGTTGCCTATCTTTTGATCAGCTTAGAGCACAAGGTTTATAAAACACAAACGCCGCAGCTGAGATTTTCTGAGTTAAGAATTTCAACTACGACTAACTTAAGCTAGAGACGTTTCTAACTTCTCAAGTAATACGCAAAGCAAGAGAAATTAGAAATGGACAAGGCTGATTCTCTGACAAAGTGCTTCAATAAACTCTTTTCCAACAAACATCTACACACTTCAATGTGTTTAAATCATGACCATAAAAGCATAACAACACAAATAACGGAAACTGGAGATTTTGGACCAAGGCAAAGAAGGCCTATGATTTTTATTACTCAAACTTCTAGAACAAAACTCACTTCTAGCATGCCTGGAACAAGAAATTGCAGGTAAAGAGGCTTGCAATCTTGTTCTTACACAATAGAAACAACAATCACACTAACTCCTATTGGCTAAAGAGGCTCAACAATTTGCTATCACAACACAAGTGAACTGAAACAATAACAACTTGCTGCAATACAGCTCGCAATTTGCTAACACAATAACCGCTAAAGAAACTAATGAGCAAAGGCTCTTATTTATAGACAAGCAGAGGAGTAGGGAACCCTAAAATCTCCTTGCTTTCACAATCTAGGGCTTGCTCAGCAAGCAAGCTTTATTACTAAATCTAGAAAGAAGATAACATCTAAAACCCTAGAAAGCAGAAAAAGCGGGAAACGCCAACTATTACATTTATCTTCTTTCTCTTCTTCAAAGAATGGATAAGAATCGCTCCAAGAATAGAAAGAAAGCGGAAAGAAAGCTTCTAGAAGAAAGCTGCTTTAAAGCTCGATCACATCCGCTAGGAAATTAGAAACTGTGTCCCGGTTCGGTGCATCTATACTATCTTAAGGCAATATTCCGATTCTCCAAGATCTCTTCGCCTTTTGTGATCAAACCTAGAGGATCTTTCACTTCTTCAGTTGCTTTATGAGTTTTGTTCTTGAAAAACATTGCTGCCCCAAAAGATGACTCACAAATTTGATAACTTGGCGGCTCTGCAACTTTATGCTTTTGACACTTCGCTTGATTTCCAATAGAAGAGTATTGCACAACTCTTTTTTGATACCTTTCCTTTTTCTCATATCATACCTTCTCTCGTTCTTCAGCTGAGATGATGAAGTTCTGACATAGTGCTGATTTGGTCTTAAACTCGAGGGGAGTGTATTCCATATTGAAAACCTTGAAGAATGACTGTAAACTCGCCTATGTTCAGACAAGCTTTGAGCAACTTTCTATTTTTAGAATGCTAGTTTTTGGCCTCAAACGGACAATTTTTTGGAAATTTTTCTAAGATATGGGTTTTGCTTAGAATTTCATTGCAAGACAACCCAAATCATCCATTTTTTAAAATCTTGAATTTTGATTGAAAAAGCAGCAAACCCTAATTTCTTCAATTTTCCACCGAAAAAGCTGGCACCTGGGTTTTGTTCAGAATAAGATTAGAAATGGACCCAGTTGATTAAATTTACAAAACCCTGATGGCTGATCGAAAAAGTAGCCAACCCTAGAATTTGAAATTTTCTTGAAAAAACTGTGATATGGATTTTCTTCAGAAGACTGTTTTGAGAGGACCCAGATGATCCAAATTTGCAAACCCTGAAGATTTCACTGACATGCAAATAAAAAGCAGCTGCTGCAACTTGATGAAAATTTCTTGAAAAACCTTCAGAAGAACGAGTTGAGCAGACCCAGAAGGCTGAAAATTGAAATCTTTGATCTTCTCCTTCAAAAATTTGATCTTCTGGATGAAAAAGCTTGAAAAAGCAAGGGTTTATGTTGCTGGTCTGAAAAATATGATGAAAAACCAGCAAGCTATGTTCTTGAATCTTGAAAAATTACTTCAAACTTGCTGCTCCAACTTTCTCCCTTGAAGGCTACCTGCAAAAATAATGAAAATAACATAAAAGAAAGATGTTAAATAGACTTAGGGTTTTGTCTTTGCTTTGCTTTCTTTTGCTTTTATTTCAAAACCCTAAAATCTCTGTTCAATGTGTTTGGACGCCATCTTCCCTTGCAATTTTGAAATTTTTTGAAAATCTTGAAATTTTCTCTAAGGCATGAGAAGTTGGGCGCCCTTCTTCACCAGGGGCGCCCACTTCATCCAGTGTTAACCAAAATTTTGACATTTTCAACTTTTCATCATTTTGACCTCCTACTTTGCCTCTGATTTCCCGTTTGCAGAATGATCCGACAGGTGAGCTGAAAGATCCATCGCGGAGCCTGACTGATTCTGAGAAGATTGTTCTGGAGGCACCTCTGGCGAAAAACTTCGTTTTGACCTTCAAATTCATGGGAGCCCATTTCCTCCAGGGGCTCCGAACTTTCACAGTGTTAGCCATTTTTTCATGATTTTCAAGTTCTTCATTTCCCTTTGATCTTCTAATGAATTCTCTGTTCCCGGGGCTACGCTGATCCGATTGACTGGCTGACAAGCCCACTGGATAGCTTAGCTGAAATCAACGAGATGATCCTGGAGACTGCGTTGGTGAATTCCATCATCTTAGAGCTCAAAAGTTTGGGCGCCCTTTCTCTCCAGGGGCGCTCAACTTGACCAGACTTAGTTTATTTTACATTTTTCTGTGTTTGCTTCTGAATTTTGGTTTTTAGCCTTCGTCAGACCCTTTGTTCGGTGCTTTATATCCGGCGACTGCGACATCCGATTGACGTGCTGAGTATCCCGTTGGAAAGCTTGTTCTGATCTGAAGAAGACATACTGGAGGCAGTTTTAGCAAATTCATCTGTTTAAGCCTCCAAAAGCTTGGGCGCCCTTTCTCTCCAGGGGCGCCCATTTGCTCCAGACTTAGTCAATTTTTCACCTAACTTTATCTTCAATTTTGAACATTCATCTTCTACCTTCACCTTGATCTGGATTTGCCAGAGAACGACAAGTCAGATGCTCTGACGAAGACGCCCGTTGCGAAGCTGACTGAAATCTGAAGAGATTGAGCACATTTGCAAACCCTAATTGTTGGACCTTTCCTTCCAAAAGACTGGGCGCCCCTGGACACCTGGGGCGCCCAAAGTTCCCAGACTTAGAAAATTTTATGAGATTTTCATAATTTTCACTTTGTCTTCTGTTTGAAACTGCTCCGTTTGATCTCGACTTCTGGGTGGCTGGATGATCCGTTGACTGTACTATCGGATTCGCTGCGGAGCTGGAAGCAAACTGAGCAACTTTGGCTGAGAGCTCAAACCCTAATTTTACCATTTGATACCCTAAAAAGATGGGCGCCTTTCTTCAACAGGGGCGCCCAAACTCAGCAGTGTTAAAAAATTTTCGTGACCTTTCAACTTTCTTTCTCGTTCTTCATGCATGTTCATCGTTTCACCTTCTCACCGGCTTCAACGCTATCCGATGTCGATGCCAGATTGACTCCATTGATGACCTTGAGCCTTGGACATGCTTCAAAAGTAGAATAGACCCAAGAGGGAAAAACTAATATTTTGAGACTCGGACGTTAATCTCACCGGAGCATATGGACGATTGAGCCAATCGTAATTAGTTTGAACCTCGACGGGACCAACTTTCTATTTTTAGAAAGTTTTGCCAATATCCATTTCGAAAGAAACCCAGAAAATGTTACTATTTCGAGAAAAATTTCTAAAAATAGCAGTTTTCCTAAATTTTAGGGATGAAAAACTGAGATCTGGGTTTTGTAGGTTAAGCTGTTCTTAGCAGACCCAGATCGTCAGATTTTGACAATTTTGCGTTTTAACCCCTCATGCAAGACGTGCACGCCCAAATTTTGACCTTTTTGACTGTTTTATCAAGACTTTTACTCATTTCTTCAAAATGTCTTAAGTGTAACAAAAAATTTTATTTTGGGGTACAACACCATCCACATCAACAGGGCCGTACGGTGGCAAATTAGAAGCATTCCAAAGTACGTACGACAAGACTTGAAGAGTGCTGTACGCAATTTCTATTTGAAGGCCATACGAAATTTCCACCTGAAGGGCGAAGGCTTGGAAAAGAAATCCGTACGACTAAGAGCATCAGTCGTACGAAGCAAGGGGGACGAACGACTGGAAAATAATGAAAAGCCCGTACGCACTGGAGATTCAAGACTCACAAGGAACAGAGGTCACAACTCCGTACGGAAGAAAACACATGCCGTACGTTTAAAGAGAAGAGTTGTCGTACGGAAGGCCATACACCACAAACAAAATAAGGAGTCCGTACGCATAAGGGAAAGTGAAGCCGTACGTATCAAGAAGAAGGCCGTATGCACAAGAGAGAGTGAAGTCATATGAACGACCGTACCATTCAAAACACAAGCCGTACCAAGTATCGAAGTTTGTAAAAGGCAGGCCATACCAAGCATCGACCTGGAGAAAGTAAAGTCTAAGAAAAACAATGCAAATCTGTATTTTTCGGCTTCGTCAGCACTATTTGGAACCTGTGGAAAAATCATGAAAATAAAACTGTGACCCTCTGACCCAGAAGCGCCTCTTGACCCCGTTGCCCCTAGACGACAAGGCTGCCCCTCGACCTAGCGGGGCGGCCTTTAGACCTCATTTTTAGATTGCCAATTGCAATACAACCAGCCATCATAGTACAGTTACAAGAGCAGTTGGTAGCCGAAGCAAACGAGAGTGGCAGCTCTCGAGGAAAGTTGGCAGAGAGGGATAGAGTATTGGGTCAGTTGATAGAGAATGATACCCAGGTGGCCGATGCACAACGACTTTCAGCACAGAGGGAGAATCAATTACAGGAAAAGGACGAGGAGTTGGCATTTTTTGTTTTCAGTCGTCTGGAAGACGACTACTTTGTGGGGGGGGATGATGTAGACGGCCATGTTAATAAATAATTATATTGTAATCGACCGTACTAATTAAATAAATGTTGTAGTCGGTCGTACTGGGAATAGATAATAATAGTTTAAATAATACATGCACAGTTTAAAGTAAAAGTTGGATTAGTTGTCGGGCAGGTAGTTAGGAAGAGTTGTCGACGGTTGGTATCCCAACCAACCTCGGCCATCTATATATGTATCTTGTCATTTGTAGTCGGACACGGTCAATTGCTATGTATTGTTGAGATACTTCATGAAATCAATCAATCCATTGTGTTGTGCAATTACTCTTACGATTGTTCTGTGATTCAAATGTGATTCATATTCTAGTACGTACATTATGTTTGTGAATTATTCTCGTTTACTCCCGTAGTACGCTGAACACTACCCAGAGTAAACATACATTTCTTTCTGTAAAATTGCTCCATTGTATTGAATATAGAGTATCTTTATTCTCTACTTCTAGTTTTGTGATTAGCTCGTAAGCATTAGGTACTAGGAAGGATTATTGTTTTTTATATATTCTAACAAGAACCTACAAAGCATTTTCAAGAAAATTCCAATTTATAAGGGAATGAGGATCACATTCTGAATTGCAAAGGTTAAGTGCGTAGGGAAAATTATGTTTTCAAAGTTAGTTCAAAAATGTATACACTAATTTTTGCTTCTATAAGAAGGAAACAAGTTCAAATTTCAAAGATTAAAATTGCATAGTCAAGGCTTGCCTTAGTAAAGAGGATCAACTTAATGAGTTTGAAATTGGTTTCCATGAAGTCACATGCATGAATGATGTGCCTGATAATGGGAAGTATGTTTTGAAAGAAAAACCATCATTGGTATATATAGTCATGTATATTGTTATATTCCCTACAATGAAGGCAAACAAACTTTCAAAAACAAAAACATCCCTTGCTATGATTTATTGTGTACCCTAGAGCATCAAAATAGAGTGTTTCAAGTTCAAATTGTAGCCATACCAGTGATGCATGTGGGTGGATTGAGGAAACAAAAATGATTTTTGCTTCTAAAACTAAACCATTCTTATCTAATCACACGTGCACTTGAATAAGGAAGGAATATAATGTATATAATCACATGTGCCTAGCAAATAAGATTCATATGCCAACGATAGGAAAAATTTCCCACTGTATATAGATGTTCACTCCAACAAAGGAAACTACACTTACTACTAAATGATTTCTGTTATTTTGAGTGGTGAAGCATTTATCTGTTTCAAGTTAAACCTTGAAGTATATTGGTGCATGCCTCTCTATAGTGGAGGGCAACCCAAAATTGGTTAAAAGAAGACATAAATTTTACTAATAGAATTCTTGCTAACTAGTTTCAATAAAAGACAAACCGTCTATAAATGAGAGGCATTTTTTTTGTTGTTTTGCTTTTCTATATTCAAGTTGAAATTGATATAAAAGAAGTAGAGCAGCAGTCGTGATAAGCACACTTTTTATAAGCTGATGTTATCATAAGAGAGTGAGGTTATTTATAAAATACTTGAAGTGCCTAATATAGAACCAAATTGCTGAATAAGAAAACTTTGTATCCTCCTTGTTTGATTTTGACAGAAAGGTACAGCAGTAGAACGCCACAGCAGATCACACAGGGTCTTGAAAATCTGCTTATTCACCAACATTCATCAGAAATTGAAGGAAAAACCAGTCTTAATTATCTTGTCAGTTTGATTCCATCTTTAGCAGGATTTAGATAATCAATTTCTATTGATCATCAGCAATCTGTGTCTTTGCCTAAGCATCCAACTATCATCAGGGATCCTTTTGAGTTTTCTGTCATGTCCCCAATTTTGGAGTAAGTTTAATTTAATTAAGTTGTCCAAATTAATGATATTCATAAGGATGACTAATTGATTATTTTAATTAAATTAAGTGGATTATTAAATTAGTTATTTATAAGGTTATCAAACAATTAAATATTAAAAGGTGACCTTATATTTAATTAATTCAATAAAGTGACTAAAATAAATTTTATATTATAAAGTCACTTGAATAAAATAATACTTTATTTCTAGAAGCTTCTTGGGGATGTGGCTGGAAAATTATAAAAGGAGCTTTTGGCTAAGCTAAGCATTTGGCATGGTTGAGTTGATTACTACATTTCTACATTTGGTGAGCTTAATGCTTGGAAAACTTCGCTTGTGAAAGCCTAGCTAGTTTGGGAGGTGTTACTTCAGACTTCTCAAGTGGGCAAAATTAGTGGCCTTTGGCCAATTTTGGAAAGAATCATTTGGAGAACACATTGAAGATCAATCTTCAGATGTTATTGAAGAAAATTATCATCATTGGAAGGCAATTGATCCTAGGAGATTATTTGTAAATTTTGTCTTGGGAAGGAAAATCGATTTAAGGAAATCACAGCAGATTTATTGGATAATTCTCAGTCCATTGAAATGGACGATTTTGCTTGAGGAAGGACGTCATGAATGGAAGGGATGAATTTATGTGACTGTTCATCAAAAATCAGAATCTCATAGCAAGCTGGGCGCACTCATGGCAGGGGCGATTTTGTAAAAGAAGGCTCCAAAAATTCTAAGAAAATTCAGGGAAGGACGTCTTGCATAGGGAAAGGTTGGAACAGCATTTTGGTGGCCAAACCAAACCTCAACAAAGAGATTCAAATCAGTTTATGACTGCTGTGGCGAATATCCAGGTTCCTTTATTTGTTATTGAATTGTATCTTAGTGTCTTAGCAGCATTTAGGAGTTAGCAGCTGATTTAATCAGTTCATGAGCATTGTAATTTCAGTCTGCATATGGTTAAGGAGTTTGGCTGTAGCAAACATAATCGATTTGCACTCTAGTTTCAGACATTGTGATGATTGTAACATTCATATTTCAAGCCTGATTGCATATTAAAATCTGATTGTAAGTCTTCATAATTTTGCAATACAATATTGGAGGGACAAGGAGTTTGCATGATAATTACTTGACAAAATGTCTTTCATTTGTATTTTCATTACTTGGAATTAGTTTTCATACCAAGTGTTTGTAAAAATGTCTCTTGGCTGTAGGTGTGCAATTGAAAAATACAAAAAGAGCTGCATTTCATTTTAGATAATTGTTTAGTTGTCCTTGCAAACATAATTCATGTATGTGCAATTGAAAAATACAAAAAGAGCTGCATTTCATTTTAGATACTTGTTTAGTTGTTCTTGCAATCATTTCCAATCATTTTACATCATTTGCAAACATCAAAAACCAATTCAAAGCAAACTGAAAACAAAATCAGCAAGTTCAGACTTCACTTGCCAATTGTTTGACGAAATTCCTAAGGCAGAAAATTGAAGGTTTTGAGTCAGAATTTGCAAGGCTCATTACATTTTCAAAGGTAATTTCATCCATGAACAAAAGACAGCAATCATGATTCTGGAATCGTACAGTCTTTGATTACTTCCAACATGAAAGGGTGCCTGATTTTAGCTAACTGCCATCACAGGTTTTGCTTTTCACAGAAATTTTATTCAGAAGAGTCAAGGTTTTTGAGAAATAAACAAAGGGTTGTGAGATTCAAACCTCAGAAAGAATGTTAAGAGTTTCATAGTGTCTTTAGAGGTTTTACTATGTTCTCAAGCCTATTCAGATTTGCTATTTTTAGAAGTCTCTAATTTTAAAGCAACGAATTTTTTTAGGAGTTAGCTATTGTTAGATCATCTAGTTTTAGATCTTGTCGTGCAAGAGGTGTGAACTTTAAGTGTTAGTTTGTATTTCAGTCCACTAGTCTAACTGGCAGTTGCCTGGTTTTAGATTTAGAATTAATGAATAGGATATTCTGTAATAAAACTTGCTTTGCATGCAATCAAAGTTTTCTTAGAGTAGAAGTTGTAGTTAGTTTATTTAATTTATTTTCATGCAATGCTTTGTAGCCTTATAAATGTGTGTCATTTTTGCACTTAGTTTTCTATGGTAATTCTCATGCCTACTGGCTGAAATTGTTGTTAGCTGAGTAATTTTAATCTGGGATTCATTGTTCATTCAATAGAATTTACTTTTAGTATGCATATTTTGATTCTAAATTATCATTGAAGTGTTTTGTCTTATGTGTTATTGCCTTTTAATGAGTTAGATATCACTTGACAATTAGTGAAAGCTTTTTGTATTGCAATAAGTGTTAGGTGGGTCATTGTAAATTTGAATGCAACTGTCATGTTTAGCTTATAACGTCTTGTATATGTGTTAAATCCTATGTTACCGGTTCGCTGGTATTAGGCCCCTGGTTCGGGTTCGATTCGACCTGGGTATGAAATTGTGGTTCGGTTCGAGACTGGTTCGATCAGGGTACGAAATGCTGACTGTGGGTTCAATTTTTGTCATCAGAAATAAGTATATAAATGGAACCTTTCATCAAAACGTTTGTGATTTGACCTTCACTAGAAACAACAACAGAAGTAAACTTCATTATTTTGTGTCAATGTCTTGTGGCTTTATTAGCTTGAAAGGCTTTGTGATAATTCAGCTGTAAAATTATAGGAGACAACACTGAATTTGTCTTTTGAGCTGCAGAGGAGAATGAATTCTTGATTGGAGGTTAGTGAAATAAGTAGGACCTGATTCTGACTTCCAAGCATTTTATCTTATCACAAGCATCACACTAATTATGGTTCTCGCACAAGCGTTTCAGGTAAGACCTGATGCTTGATTGGAGGTTAGTGAAATAAGTAAGAGCTGATGATAAATGCTTGTGCGAGTGCCACTGACGCTATTTTTGGTTCTACACAAAATGTAGCATCGAATATGGATGTTGATGATGCTTTTTTTGATGACCCATATGATTGATCAATGATCAATAATGGCTGATTGTAAACACTTGACATTTTTATGTTTGAACAGTTGGAACTTTAATTTATATCATGACATTTGAGTATCACTAATATTTTAATATTTGACTATGAAACTATCTACCGAACTGGTAACTTAGGTTAAATCCTATTCAATTCTTGTGTGTACTTGCATTGTTTAGTCTTTTTATTTAGTTGGACAACTTAAACATGTAGTTGTAGGTTTTCTTTTAGTGAAAATGTATAAAAATCTTTTGATTTTCATTGAAAGTGTATGTCAGTCTTTTTTCCCTAGGTGAACCCAAAAAGATACATATTGGTTTTATTCAACATAATTGTGAACTGCCCCAACAAGCACTATATAAATTGCAAATAGCAAGTACATGTGTTCAGACTTCAGATTAGGTTAGTTTTTGTTTACATGGAGCTTTCCCTTATAATTTGAAGAGCAGTTCTACCACACACATCTATTCTAGTTTTGAGATGTAGATTAAAAGGCTGACACTTTACAAGTCTTTTTTATTGGAGATGAATAAGAAAGGGAAATTTAGTTGATTATATGCAAGTTTGGCTTCATGAGTGGAGCTGCTATTGGCAATAAAGGTTAAACAAGCATTGTGCACCATAATCACCTTAATTTATATTTTGTGTTTAATCCTTATGGAATGGAAGGATCTAATCCGCTCATGGTTTTATCCCTCTTGCAGGCTACAGGTTGTGCTTTTGTTGTTGCTTTGA
>VDFB02290684.1:133928-289582 GCA_007258455.2 Sequoia sempervirens
AATGGTTGGTATCCCTACCAACCTCAGCCAGCTATATATGTATCTTGTCATTTGTAGTCGGGGACGGTCAATTGCTATGTTTTGTGGAGATACTTCATGAAATCAATCAATCCATTGTGCTGTGCAATTACTCTTACGATTGTTCTGTGATTCAAATGTGATTCATATTCTAATACGTACATTATGTTTGTGAATTATTCTCGTTTACTCCCGTAGTACGTTGAACACTACCCAGTGAGTAAACAGTACCTTCATCGCCCACTGAGCCAGTGCTCGTCGTTCGTCTAGCTTGTTCAATTGGAATAATCTCTCGTTCAAACTCTTTGTATCACCCAGTCTATTTTCCACTGCAATCCTTAGTCTCGGCACTAGGTACTTTATCGGTACTACAGCTTCCTGCTCATATCAATTGGAAGGGTGTATGGCCAATTGTTACTTTCTAAGTCATACGGTACGGTATGCCCCCAGTATGGGTGGTAGTCATTCCTCCCAATCTGCCTCCTCAATGCCACAAGATTTGTGGATGACTAATACAAGTATTTTGTTGGTTGACTCCGCCTAACCATTCGCTCTTGGATAGTACGGGCTAGAGAGGTTGTGTAGGATCTTAAACTCCGATGTCATCAGTCGTATGACGTGATTCACGAAGTGACCTCCCCGATCACTCGTAATCTGAATTGGTATCCCATACTTTGTAACAATTTGCTCGTACATGAACCTAGTCGTACTGACTGCAATGTTGTCTGACAGTGCTTGGGGCTTCACCCACTTTGTTAAGTACTCCATGGCGACGACAATGTATCGGCATCAATGCAATTGGCTGGCCTTCAGTGGCCCGATGAAGTCGATCCCCCATTGTTCAAACAGCTCTTGAGGTTGTGATGGGAAGAGTGGCATGAAGTCCCACTTCAGTGGCTTAGCAACCCTCTGGCATGTGTCGCATCCTACCACCCATTCCCGTGCGTCAGTGTGTATTGTTGGCCACCAGAGACCTGCCAATAAAACTTTTCTTGTCGTAGCATTAGGCCCCATATGTCCACGTGCCATTCCCTCATGTGCTCCCTTCAATACGTCTGGGATTTCTTCCTCCATAACACAATGTTGGAGTACTTGAGCAAGTCCCATCTTATACAACAATCTGTTGATGAGTTGGAATGTCATGCTCTTCAATACTAGTTTGCGTCGTTCTATCGGTGACATGTCCTTCGGGAATGACGAGGTTGATAAGTACTCCCCTATCTTCTCGTACCATGGGGGTAGAGCCGCTATTTGAAATAGGTGTGCATCTAAGAAGTCTTCATATACCCCGTCAGGTGGTTTGCCAGACCGTACTCTTGACAATTGGTCGGCGATGACATGGCTCTTTCCCAGCCACACAATGATGGTGGATGTAAATTCCTGTAGTAGTAACCATCGGCTTACCCTTCCTTGGACGATTGACTTGTTCACTAGGTACATCAATGCCTAATGATCCACATAAAATGTGAGGGGGGTTGCCAATAGGTAGTGCCTAAACTTCTATACGGCGAACATCATTCCCAAGGCTTCCTCTCCGTCATACTGTAGTTTTTCTCCGCTCTGGACAATTGCCGACTGGCGAAGTACACCGGATGGTCCAATCCTTGAATGCCCACCTGTGCCAATGTTGCTCCGATTGCAAAGTTTGAATCATACACATGCACAGGAAACTCCTTGTCCCAATCCGAGTACACCAAGATCAAGGAACTGATCAACCGTACCTTTAATTCATGGATTGCCACTTCTTGTGCTTCTATCCATTCGAACGTTTACCCCTTCCTTGTAAGTATGTCCAACAGGTACGAGATTTGGGAAAAGTTCTTTATGAACCTTCTATAATATCCGACATGATCGAGGAATTATTTGACTTCAGACATTTTGCAAAGTTTCCATCTGCACTATCACCCGGATTTTGTCTAAATTAGTCTTTAGTCCTGCCTTGCAAACGATGTGTCTAAGCATTTTCCCTTGAGGTACCATGAACCAGCACTTCTTGGGGTTGAATGCCAACCGGGCCGCTCTGCAACGTTCCATACATTCCTAAAGTCCTTCACGTGTGTTTGCTCATTACTAGAAATGGACCAGTCATCAAGGAACACCTTGAAATTCCCTATGGACATCTTATCAAATATATGCAATATTATCCACTGAAAGGTTGCTAGAACGTTGCACAGACCAAACGACATCCTGTTGTACACATACACTCCGTCCTCAACAATGAAGGTTGTCTTGAGTTTGTCCTCCTCAACTATGCTTATTTGATTATATCCTGAAAACCCATCGAGGAATGAATACATCTCATGACCCGCTACTTCCTCCAATATTGAATCGATGAATGGGATCGGGAAGGGATCCTTTATCGTCACCGTGTTGAGGCTTCGGAAGTCTACGTATATTCTGATCTACTCTAACTCCTTCAAAGATATCACTATTGGTGACACCCAGTCACTCACTTTGACCTTGAATATGATTCCAACCTCTAGCATCTTTCCTATTTATTGTTGTACCTTCGCAACATAGTTTTTGTTCATTCGGTACGGTCTCTTCCAAACAAGCTGGGCTCCTGCTATAAGTGGAATTCTGTGCACACACAACTTCGAAGGTACGCCCTTCAAGTCCTTGTACGTCCATGCGAAGGCATCCTTGTACTCCATGAAAATTTTAAACACGATTGTTTTTAGTACAGGGTTCCAGTCATCTCCCACTAGGATCGTACGGGGATTACCTTCTTCCCCCAGGTTGACCTTCTTTATATTTGGTTCCTCATACTTGATGACTTTATCCCCTTCGAAATGATGTGCTAGTGTGTCATCTACTTTGGCCACTCCTTTATATCCTCCATACTCCAGAGGGAACAGTTGGCTTCTTGATGCTTTGTCCTCCCCCATCCCTACCTCTTTGACTTGCAGCATACTGCAATCTTGTTGAAAAACTTTGTAGTCCTACATCTACCAATGGAATAGTTCATTCAAGGAATTTATCTCATCTTCCGAGCACTCCTAGAGGTCTAGGATGCCTTCATCATTTGGCTCTATGGTTCCTCTTCCTCCATTCCACCTCCTTACTCCGATTCAGAGTCTAAGGACCCTAGTTCTTCGCTAACTATTTGATTTCTCAAGTTGATCATGTACTTCCTTCCATTGCTTTCTATGGACAGAGTGTTTCTTTTCCAATTGTGATTTGCCCTAGCTGCCACTAACCACCCTCGTCCAAGCAACGCATCGTACGCTTTTCTCTAAAGTGGGATGACTATGAAGTTCAGTAGGAATGGCTATGTTCTGATCACCACCTTCTGTGCCATCAATGTTTCCAACGGTTTGATGTCGTGTTGATTGGCACCGACTAGTTGGAATGTTGATGGCCAGAGTGTTGGCTTCCCGAGACTCTTCCATGTGTCCTCGGGTAGTACGTTGACTCTCGATCCTCCATCAACGATAGTATTTGTCAAAATGTTCCCTCTAATCTCCATCTGAATGACTGTTGACATCTTCCCAATGTTTGTCGTCAACAGTACTAGGTCGATGGTTTGTTCACTATACGTTGGCAGTTCTAGCACCAACTCTTTCCTTTGGTCCTCCAAACAAAGTTGCTTGCCATCCCCGACGATGTTTGTGATCACTAGTCCCAACTGTAGAAAGGTCTGGAGAAGGTCAATTACTTTTATCGGTACAGTCGTCTGCAATACCTGCCTTACGATGTTGGCTTCCACCTCTGACTGCCAAGAGGCGACTGGTTTCTCCAAAGGGTTTTGTTTTCCTTCGTCAACACCAGTTCCACTTCTTCTTTTGCTTCCCTCATCCTTTGCTTTTTTGTACGTGGATCTAAGTAAGTGGCTTTCTTGGCTTGCACTCTTGTGATAGCCAATACTTCTCGCTCCACCTCCAACATATGGATGTCTTTCTACTTGGGGCATTCGTTGTCTTCATGGTCACCTGATCCACACCACTTACACAATCTTCCCCCCGAACCTTCACCATTCTAGCATTCACTAGCGAAGTGGCCCTATTCGTTGCACTTTCAACATTGTATCATGGGTCATCCTTTTCCGTCGTACTACATCTTACTCTGAAAGGTACTATTATTGCTCCCCCGATTATTTTGGTACCCCTCAAGGGATGTGTTGGAATTGTTCTAGGGTTCTGATGGTGTGTTCGGCGGTGTTGACGGTTCTCCCTAGCCAAAGAGTACTTGTGCACTTCTTGCTTTTAAGTTGTATGGGCATTCTTTGACAAAATGTCCCATCACTTGGCAAATATTGCAGAACAACTTCTTCAGACATTTCACTTTCGTGTGACCTTCCCCATTGCAGTTCGTACACCACAGTTCTCTGGCTTTCTTCATGCTCTCCTTATCAACCTTCAATTCTTTCATCATCCTTAGCATATCCTTCTGAAGTGCTTGCACCATTTTTGACTCACCGTCACTGTTGTTCATACTTTCCTTGTCATTCGTCTTCCTTTTCCCTCAAGAGGATGTTTTATTTTCGCTCTCTATATCCATCACCCGATTGTACGCTTCAACGTACGACGACGAAGGTACGACTTTCATTTTTTTCCTTAACGACGAAAGCAAGCCTTCGATGAACCACCTTTTCTTTAGCCCGTTAGCCGGCTGTGCCTCCAATTTCCCTAGCAAATCTTTAAGTCTCCAGTTATAGGTACGCACACTCCTATGCTTCCCTTGCTTCGTATTGTAGATTTCTGCTACAATCTCACTGTCATCCCTCAAGAATTTGAACTCGTGTTGGAATGCCTTCTTGAGTAATCTCCATGATGCCCTATTTACTTGGTCCAATTCCATGTACCAGTTGATGGAACTGTCTCTCAACATTGTTGGAAATGCTTTTAGCCAATAGTCTGTATCATCTTGTCTGTTGGCTATCCAAATTGTCTCGCACGTTTTACAGTGTCGTACTAGATCTTCTGACCCATTCCCCATAGATTTTGGCAACTTCTTCCTCTCGACTAGAGGAGTCACCATCCTTCCCTAATGCCCTCCTTGTGTGTTGGACTTGACTTAACCGGTTCTCTCTCTACGTTCCAGTGCATCACTTGCACTCTCGGCCACGTACAAGTCTATCCCACGTCTTCTGTCAGTGTCCTCGACACCTCGACTCTCCTGGGGTTCGTTCTGATAGTCCCTCTGCCCTGGGGTCTTGGGCTCAGATCTTCCAGTCCTTAGCCCTTCATCGTCATCTGATATGGACAACTCCTGAATGCATTGGATACTACTGTTGAGCTTTTCACTTAATTCATTTTCGTTGTCATAAATTATGTCTTTCTTTGTACGGTGTACTAAAGGGTCCTTCATCCCTTTCCTTGACTAGACTTTGGTGTGCTCTTATGATAGATCGGTCTATTCCATCCAAAGTTCTAGCGTGCTCTTGTAATGGACTTATTTATTTCAGTTATATCTTCATGGATTTCTTTGTCAAGTTCCTTTAGCCTTCGTCATCTATTTTCTTGCTCCTGTAGCCTGAGTGATCGCAGAACCTTCTCTTCCTGAGTTTCGTGCTTGATTGGTACTTGGTTCTTATCTTTGTTAGGTTGCACGGGCATTAAAGGTTGGTCACGCGATCATTGGTTGTTGAGAGTACGTCTCCGGCTGGTATCCCATTCTTCCTCTTCCTGCTTGGTTCTCTCCTCGTATCGCTGGAGTATTTGTTGCCTCCAGCGTTCCTAGTCGCTCTTTGCCCGAAGATCCTGTAAGATGATGATGTGGCGAGCCAACAACCTTGGCAGATGGTTGAGGAGATGGTCAACCTCATCGTTCACTTGCAATCTGACCTAGATGACTACCTAAGGGATCTCTTGCCTGAGAGCTTCCCTCCGTACATGGTCCGTTAACAATATATCTCACAGGTTCACCAAATTCTATGTCAAATCGTCTTCCCGTTCTTCGTTTGCTTGCACAAGCTCTTCCGCTGGTCGACCCATTATGACGCCATCTTATTGACTAGTGATTTTCCTAGGTATGCTTAGGCAACGGCACCAAATGTTTACTCACTAAGGGTTAACTGCAATACTGAGTAAACTAAGTTATAGAATAAGATCGAAAGCATAAAACCAGTCACATAACAATTGCACAGAAATATGTTTCAGATTCTTATTCATATGGCTGCAACATTAGAATGCATCAGATATGTGCTAGTCCCTGATTACAACATATTTGGCACTATAAATAGTTAGCCGACGTCGGTTGAGGGTACCAATTGTCGACAACTACCCGAGTACTAACTATTAACGAGCACTAATTCCCAACAAAACATGTATTATTTTATTTTACTTATTATATAGCTTTCTAACTAATTATGCTGATTACAAAGGTCATATGTAGAGTGAGAATTCCAACAAGCACATTCGACATTATTCTACCAAAGGAAAGAAATATTATTGAACCCAAATCAAGTAAATATGTGGCAAAATCAATGGAATTGAGAGCAGACTTATTTTAAATGATAAAATTGACCAAAGTCTCAACCTATTCCATAATGTTGGTCTCTTCAGCCGAAAGAGTCCTCACTGTCACATATAGAATGGAAAACATTCCATCTACTGGAAGGCAGGCGTATTTGTGAATTGTTCATGATAATATTCAATTAGTTACATTGCAGAATGAGTTGCTGAATATTCTCAAGACAAACAAGGTGATGCTACCTTGCATTCTTCTTGTGCTGAAGAAATGGAGAAGCAGAAGTCAATCTCAAAAGTCAAAACAATTCTTGAATCCAGAAATCGGAGTCATTCAGCATAATTCATGACAGATTAATCATCCTGAAATACATGTGTTTAAAAATGTTACTCAAGCTATGACTATTTTGCCTTGCTGAACTATTTCCCCATAGACTAGTCATTGTTTCGTTTGGTTTAACACTACTTTATTTAATTTTGGTGTTGTTCTAACATTTTCCCAATATGGTTTGGATAAACTTTCTCATCAACATAGAGAAATAAGTTCATGCATCATTCCTGAATCTTAACTGATTTAATTAAATCAATAATGTTAAATGATAGATTCATTTCAATAATGTCAAATCATGGATTCGTTCCCCGAAATTTCAAATGGGTATTTATAACTTTCAAGTCAGCATAACAACATCATCTTCTTACAAAGTGTAGCATTTATACTTTTCCTGGAAGAGAAATTCCGAAGTATTACGTTGTTCTAGACTAGAGCTCACTTCAACACCTCCCACTTCGTGCAACTTAGAGTCCAAGGGGATAAAATCAAAAGATATAATCAAGCAAACAAAGCAACAGTAAGCATTAAAGCTTATTATGTAGATGGGAGAAAAATACCAAGCAAAACAAACATAACCATGGTGTTCCTACGTCATATTTTAGGCATCATATCTCACCTTCCGAGGCGTAACAGGAACATGCAGTGGAAAATTTAATTCTTTGGCCAGCTTTCCAATTAATGAACAACTCCAAGCTCCTGCTGCAACTATCACTGCTTTATTACCATACAATACATGATTTGAGGTCTGCACTCCTTCAACATGGCCAGCACGTTTAGATCTGAATAACAAACACAAAAAGTCAAATTGCTGAAGATTTTCCATAAATATTAAAACATTCATCTGAATCATCTACTTAATAATGAACACTCAGAGTTTGAAAACTATGGTCTAGGTAAACTCAAAGCTGAAACATATAAAAGTGCATAGCCATGCACCTTATGAAATGGACAACCGGATCCTCAAAAAATTCTTCATATCTGCCTTGTGAAACAAATGCTTTGTTGTTCTGCACATAGTAAAATCGTTGACATTAAGGCTGATGATAAATTAACTAAACACTTTACATGTCTTGCAGTGGAATTGAAAGCATACTGATTAGGTATGTGAGTGCTTTACACATTTCCATGATGGCTACATACCTCCTCTATGAAGGACACAGACAGCCTGGCATCTATCTGGCTGTCATCAGGAATAAAAGCAGCCCCTCCTTCCTTTCCAATTTCAAGGGCGGGTTCCACTTGATGCAAATTAGAAGCAGGAATAAACTCTGCTCTAATACCAGCTTTAGATAATAGCTTTGCTCTCTCTTGCAATATAACAGATTCTTTTGATGTAGTGCCAACTAACAAGCTGCCTGTTAAGTCACTATATTCATCAGAATATTTGAATCCTAAAAGAATTAAACTCAAATGGTCACAAGTGCAAACTAATAATAGTCATAATCTTCAACAACTGCAGAAGGACATCTGTCTCAAATTCTCAATAAACTCATATTTCCAAATGAAGAAACATTGAAATGATATTGATCATGAAAATATTTATTATTAAACAGTTAAAGAAGTTTACAAATATCAACATGGAAGCTGAAATATATAAAATATTTACCTTTTTGGTGCCCCTTTCAATGTTCCAGGAGGCTCATATAAAGAGGAACACCAAGAAGCATATGCAATCTTACATCACAATGATCTAGAGAGTACTTGGGATAGTAAAACCAGCAGAGTCACAAGAACTTCCTGCTCTCTCACAATCACCGTGATTTTCCACGTCAAGTTTTCTAGAACAGGATCCAGTCATGAAGTAGGATAATTATATGCAGCCTAATCCAGATTGCATAAAGACAACAAAAGAAAGTCGCTGCAGACATAAACAAGATTCTTCTAACTTTCCAACTAACAGAATTTTTTTTTGGAGCAAAAGAAACAAAAAAATTATATTAATCTCCACAAGTAACCAAAATAGGTCCATGGGACTCGGAAATACAGCTGCAAACAATAGAAAGGAGGAGCCAACAAGAGGCTACAAAGAAGCTACAAAGTAAAAGATATTTAAGCTGATAGCCGGAAGCTATTTTCACAAACAAAAAGGAGAGGTTGAGCTAGAGAGGGGAGATTATAGTCCTATCAAAGGGAGAGAACCCATGAGACCACCAAAATCACTAAAAATAGTCCATGAAAAGTCCAAGCATCCAAGAGAAAGGAATTGTTGCCAAAGAAAGAGTTGAGGACACCAAATTGTCAGAATGGGTGAACTAGGTCTAATCTTTATCACTAGAAGAGGAACCAAAACACTCATTGATAATTGTCAAGGCACTAATACAAGATCCAATGATATACCCTATAGAATGCCCTAGGCTAAGGGGCTTTGGCTTGATAACTTTGGGGGCACAAACAATGTTGTCCCAAAACACTATCTCAGGCTCTCCAAACATTTATGGCCACTAACCATCCACCATATGAGTTATTATTGGAGGTGGGAAAGAAGTTGGTGGTGTGCACCTAAATATGAGACCCCAACTAGGAGTGAGACATGACAACAGTGTGGTGCCTCAAGTAAGAAAGGTGGGGTCCCCTAGTCCAAGTGCATCTAGAGGTAGTGGGAGCACCAATACACCATCCCATTGATTTTTCATTAATAGAGTGAAAATGTGTGGTCTCAAGGGCATCTAATACCTCCAATACCAGCAACAAGCTAAAAGGACAAGGTGATAGATTCTACGGTCCTAAGGGTACCTTGTCCAATCCTATGCCTAAAGGAGACATCCCTTAAGAAAAGAGACAAGCTCCATTAATTTGGGTAGTGTAAGAAAGTAGATGGTGAGCCATAGGAGTCTCTATGCAAACACTGTTATATCACTCATATCTCATAGTATAGAAAGTATCTAAAAGATAAAGTATGCCTCCATCTCTACCTCACGAAGAGGACAAAACCAATTGATCTAGTCCTCACACAAGATTTGATGGTCCATCTCAATCCAATAAATCATAGTTGGACTACTCGCCAAAAACTCGCGAGTTTTTTTTTTAAATGAGTTTTAACGGAAAGTACTCACCAAAATAACTCATCGTTTTTTGACAAAAATTCGCCCTTTTTTTGGCGAGATTTTTAGAAAAACTAGGAGAGTTGTTTAAAAAAACTAGCAAAAAGAAACCTGCAGCCGTGATAAAGGAAATTTCGATTCATTTTTTGCGGTTTGTGTGGTTTTGAAGGTCTTAATTTGGGCTTTGTCAACATTATTTTTTGCCACTCAAAAAATCATGAAAATGAGGTGCGCCATGGAGTTTTGTATGGTTTCGGAAGCCTTAAATTGGTGTTGGCGGTGTTAAATTTC
Organism: Sequoia sempervirens; assembly: GCA_007258455.2. NCBI lineage: Eukaryota > Viridiplantae > Streptophyta > Pinopsida > Cupressales > Cupressaceae > Sequoia > Sequoia sempervirens. The sequence continues at coordinate 144,020 of VDFB02290684.1, forward strand.
ATGATCAGATTTAGTGCACAGAAAATTAATTCAAATCAGACAATAACACAGTAGGTACCCTGGGAAAACCCTCCTCTTGAGGGAGAAAAACCCAGCAACAAAGATCTCTCTTTTATATATAAATAATGGCAACAATTCTCTTTACAATGAGGCCAATCATAAGGCCAATATTCAGCACCTACACTAGATGCACAACAGATAATAATCTGCCTTCCCTTGATACCTAAATCTGCACTTACAGAAATTCGCAATCTGCTCTTGGAGAAAATTCGCACTTGAATGAAGGAGAGAAAACGAACTTGCTTGATCAATTTGCAAAGGATAGATGATCTTGAATATATAAACAACTTAGAGAGGTCGCACCTCTTCATATCATGAGGTCGGCCAAGATACAAAACAGTTACAATTCATAAATGATGTCGGCCCCAAAAAATCGCATCTCTTCATAAATGGAAGTCGGCCACAACAAATATTGAATGTCTTATAATTAAAAGATCAAGATGAATTCGAATCTCCTCATGTCGGCCATACCATATGAAGATAATACAAAATAATAAATATAAATTAAATAGCCAACGGCTATCATTTAATTTATGTTCCCACGAAAGAGCTGAGCTAGAAGGAACGATTGAAGCTGCTATAACATTAACACTCCCTCTCAACTAGGGAGAGAACTTCCAGCTGCATAATACGAATCATCTCCATATGAGGTCCATCTGCCATCATTGCCTGCAACCAGATATAAAGATCACCTCAACGTGATATTGGATATCGTCTCGATATCAACCATCAAATGGTGAGTACTAGTGTTCATCACTTGCGTGATGTTGTCACCTCAACGTGACTTTGACCATGGCTCTCCCAGAGGGTGAAACACAAGTACAAGAAGATCATCACGGACTCTCTCACGTGATGTTGTCATGGAGTCACACACATGACATCCACCATGACTCAGCTCAGAGGGTGGAAACAAGGGCTTTCACCTCAAATTCTTCCATCACAGAAGAAAGTGCAATAGTAAGTACAAGTGTTCATCACTTGCGTGGTGTTGTCACCTCAACGTGACTTTCACCATGACTCTCTCAGAGGGTGAAACACAAGTACAACATATGTCATGGAGTCGCACACATGACATCCACCATGACTCAACTCAGAGGGTGGAAACAAGGGCTTTCACCTCAAGTTCTTCCGTCTCAGAAGAAAATGCATTAACAAGGGCTTGCACCTCAAATTCTTCCGTCTCAGAAGAAAATGCATTAGCAAGGGATTTCACCTCGAACTTCTCTCACAGAGAAGAACTCAATAAACAAGGCTCACTGATACTGAGACTCTTTCTCAGTCAAGGCTGGATTCTCCAACATACCAAGCTTATCTCGAAAGTACACAGCTTTATCCTGTCGAGAGGCTTGGTGAGAATATCTGCCATCTGCTCATCAGTGTTGATGTACCTCAACTGTACAGCCTTCCGCAATACCATATCTCTCATGTAGTGGTACTAGATTCTCAACGTGCTTGGTTCTGTCATGGAACACAGGATTGACAGAAGGCTTCACACAACTCTGATTATCACAATGAATAATAGTAGGCTCCATTGATTATCACAATGAATAATAGCAGGCTCCCTCTGAATCTTCAAGCACTTGCATCAACCTTCTGACCTCTTCGTCCAAGATTGGCTGCAATACTTTGACTTAGATAAGTGTTTTCCAGTGCACACCTCTGGTATTGTAGAGAGTTCAAGGTAGACCTCCTCGACCTCATAGCAGATCACTCTATAGGTTTGCGGAGCTACCAATATCAAATCCAGATGACAATCTTTGAGCAATCCTGATCTCAGCAGCTGAAGGGATCCTCTAAGGATTTAGTACCTAGCCTTGCAATACAGTAATCTTCCCTTCTTCTCAGTGAGTTACAAAACTCCCTCTTGATCCCTGCTTCAGAGATTGCAAAGAAGACTTCTGGAAGTGAACTCCCTCTAGTCACCAACTCAGTCCCATGGCTGCAATTTGTGACTTCATGCTTGATCATTTCTTTGGTTGGCATAACTTCCTCATAAGATGCCTCCATCTTTTCATAGCTAAGCAATCTCTTAGCTGTTCACAAAACATTTTAGAGAGAGATTACTAACGGTTTATAACTATCTAAAGGAATATCAAGACTAGAATCATACAAGGTTTACTATTCCAAGTTATAGCATGAATAATTTATAAATCATGAATAAATAAATTAACTTATCAAAAGATCAGAATAAGGGGATAAAGAACTTATCTTTAATGAATTCTGATATATCCTGCTTCCATCTTTTGCTCCTCTCAAGAGTGTTAAACTCAACATCAACAAGAGACAGTCTCCACAACTATAGATTTCTTACATGCAGCCACCATGTTCAATATAGGACTAGCCTTCTCAAGGCACCATTGCAATCCATGAACATGGAGAGAGATATCGATGTGATCATCACAACGAAATTTCATTTCACTTTTCATCTCAGAGTCACACTCAAAGATTTGTACTACGAAATGCAACGAGTGATGACATCTGCCAAAGATCTCTATCACACATGATTTAAGTAAGAAATGCAATGAATGATGACATCTGCCAAAGATCTCATGCCAGTGATTACTATCACGAATTTTATCAAGCATTCATGGTTCAAGTAAACAATGTCAGACCTACTCAACTTAGCAAACTGAAAACATAAACAAAAGAATACTTATCTGAACTATTCAACAGATGTAGAGTGCTAATTCCATGTCTGGGAAGTGTTGTGACCATTTCACACATCGCCCCATTGCAAATGGGGACCCCCTGTTTTCGCTTTTTGCCTCAGTGTTGCAACTGCTTATCGCTTGTCTTTTTACAATGAGGTCATCATTTTGAGGGTTCCAAGTCAGTTTTTTTGCAAGTCATCCGAGCCAAGTCAGTAATTCATGCTTGAATCTGTGCGTAGACGTCATGGAAGCGCTCAGAAGGCCCAAGAGACGAAGATCGACTGTAAATTCGGCCAATTCTGAGACTTCCTATTTTTAGGAAAAGTTGCTTTTTCGATTTTTCATTTTTGGCATTTTTGGACCAAACGAGGTTCCCTATTTTTTAGGGTTGCTTTTTCTATTTTTAGAAAGTTTCTATTTTTGGAAAGTTTCTATTTTTGGAAAGGTCCCAAGTTCTGAAAACGCACTCAGAAGTTCGAAAAACTCAATAGAACTCTCAGAAAATCAAAATGAAAAAATTGAAAATTTTTCGAAAAATCTGAAAAAAAACAAGTCAAAAGCATGAAAATCAGACTGAAAACGTTCAAAATTTCTGGAAAATCAGTCAAAACCAGCTCAAAATTAACCAGATCTGAGGTTGAAATCATGAGAATCAGCTCTTAAATGGTGAAGTTTGTGAGAAATCTGTTCAAATCTGGAAAATTCGCCGTGGAAGAATGACAAAGGAAGGTGTATGAAAATCTGGAAGTCTTGAAGCTCGCCCAGCAGCTAAGAAGGATATCCAAAGAAGTCATAAAGTCCGCCCAGCACAAAAAGGGATGATGCCAAAGTCTTAAGAGGTCCGCCATCTTCATCCTAGACTCCTTGAAAGTCTGCCATCCACTAAAATGCATGTCCAAAGAGGTCTCAAAGTCCGCCATCTGCCAAGGAGGATATCCTTGCATGCTCTAAAGTCCGCCCTTGAAAGGTGGGACTTGGCTGAAAGCTATTAAAAGTCCGCCTAGGCATGAAAGTGAGGAAAAATCAAAAAATTTCTAAGTGTTGATGCCTACCAAGAAGGAGATTTCGAAATCTGCTAAGTATGAAGGGTGGAGAATCATTTCTAAAGATGATAAAATGTTGAGATAAAAGCTAAAGTGTTGAGGAAGTCCGCCCTAGGAAAGAGGGACATCCAAGATGCTCGTCCAAAAGACTTAAGAAGTCCACCACACTTGTCCAAAATGCCAAGGAAGTCCGCCTAAGATGATAAGACAATAATATTTTTGGCTAAGTGTCAATGCCAAGTCCAAGAAAAAGTTCGAAATACTTGCCTAAGTGAAGAGGCTAAGGGTTGAGAAATGAAGACGTTGGCTAGGAAGTATGACGCTTTCGAGAGGTCAAATGCCAAGTTTGAAAGGACATGTGCTAAAGAAGATCAGGATGTGGCAAAGAATATAACGAAGTGTGCCTAACACGATGAGGAAAAGAGGTAAAATTTGCCTAAGTATGGAGAAAGTGCGAAAAAATTGCCAACTTCGACCGAAGAAAAATGCGCAAGGCAAAGAGAAAGGAAGGATCGTCCTTGGCCGGAAGGAAGGAGAATATGTTAGACATCAAGGAAATCCGACCAACGAAGACATCCAGACAAGGATTTTGACTATTAAAAATTCGACTGAGCAAGAGAAAATTTGACTTTGGCAGAACAAAATAGGCTCAGTGCTATTAAAAATGTCGCCATGGCAGAAGAAAATAGGGATCTGGCATAACATTTATTGACGGAATGGCTTGAATTTTGGTTTGGCTAGACAAAATTGAGGATAAAATTGGAAAATACACTCTTAGCCAAGAAAAACGAAGAGGAAATCGAAATAGCCATGGGTCGAAGACGAACGGGTTGGAATAAATTAAAATATTTTAATATTTTAATAATTTATTTTCAATGCCTTGGACAAAATCAAATTCGCCAGACAATGTTTTGGAGGAAAATAATTTGTGCCGGCCAGAGATAAAATCCTAAGGGCAAAATTAAATTCACCATGGCTTCAGGAGAGAGAGGTAAAAATTCAGGAGAGAGAAAATCTGAATATGTTTATTTTATTTCTTGCAGGTGGATGACGACGCGAGGCGAGTCTTCAAAGAAGAAGCAAGGGCATGGAATGGAGGCAAGTCTGCTTCAAGTCAAATGGAGTGAGGGAAAAAGATAGCACCAGCATGAGAAAGTCTGACTTTGCCCAAGCTCAGCATGTCCAAACCTTTTCCGACTTTGCTTGGAGAAAGTATGTCTGAACATCCATAAGATCCGCCAAGTACAATGGCAAACATGATGCAAAGTCCGACCTAGACCAAGAAAAGAAATGTCAAAGTGTTGAGAAGGTTCGCCAAGCATAAAGAAAAGATGGCAAAACCACTAGCAAATCCGACTTTGCTCAACTGAGAAATGGCACAAGCATGATAAAGTTCGACTTCTCCCTAGAAATGTTTGTCCAAAGTGGCTTGAAGTCTGACTTAGGCCGAGAGAGAAAACGTCCAAGCTCATATGAAGTCCGCCCAAGGAGAGGACGAGAAAATTGGCTAGAAGAATTCACTAAGTGTTGGACGGAAAACAGGAAGGGTGAAGAGGAAAATAAAGAGGAAGTGAATAAAATTCTTGTCCAGGGATGGAATTTGTCCTACATAGCACAAGCCAGATTCAGAATTCGTTCGAGCATGGTGTTGAATGATCCAGATGATGTTACAAAATGAACCTGAATAGCCAAAATTTGGCTAAGTCTAGGAAATACTTCACAGAGGAAATTCCAATTCCCTCCATTGTGGCGAAAGTACAAAGGCATTCTTCTCCAAATTCTAGACACTTGAAAGGATATCCAGACACCTACTCCAAGGGGAGACTTCCAGACTTCAAAGATTCCAGTACAAGTAAGAAGAAGAAATCAAAGTCTCAAAAGGGAATCCAGGATCACAGCTAGGAAGGAACAAGCACAACAGATAGAGTCATCGGCAGGGAAAATATTCTAAGGCAAGTGCGTGGAAGAAAAACGAAGCAACCAAGGAAGACATCCAGCACGCTGAGGTGGCGCCTCGTCATCTTCCAACCAATCAAATTGTTCCAAATCAACATGCAACAACTTTCTATTTTATTGTTGATTTATATTTAGCAAAAAGGACAAGTGTCCTCAAATGAAATTTTCTCATTGGTCGAAAGTGACAAACCCTAATTAGGGTTTTATTTTGTAATCTCGGCCGTTGATTTGAAATCAATCTTGGCCATTGAATTGTAATTGGGGAGCCTATAAATTGAGCTCGCCCCCTCATTTGTAAAGTGTGGAGACTTGTTATGTATATTGTCGCATTGAGACTATTTTGAATGATAAAAGCTCTTGAGCATGATTTGCCTTGAATCACTTCTTATTGTTGAATAGTAAGCGAGGTTACATATTATCTTCCACCATAGATTAGAGTTAAATTTAGATTAGATAGAATTTGCTTTGAAAAGTTGTTAATTGAATGAAAGATTGATCGTATCGACTCATTGGTGAAGTGTAGCTCATACTTTCTTCGGATGGATGATTTTCATCCGATGCGTAAAGTTAGCCTGAGCTCCTAAGTGTGGAAGCCTAACTTCAACCTTATCCGAGGTTTGAATATTATTCTCACAACCCCCTTGAAGATTGCACCCACTTTGCGTATGTTGTCCTGCAGGAGGCGAAACAAAGTGTGGTTTATTTCGCTTCACCAAGTCCTTACTGTCTCTTGATTTCTTAGGCTTAGACTAGATTCTCTGAACCCTATTCTTTTTGCCATTTTTTTTGAGATCCACAATTGAAAGTCCTAATTGAGAACCTACAAAGATAAATTTCCTAAGTCCCTAGCTTGTGCAGACTTTCTACGTAAGTCCCCTTGTTCATTACCAGCAAATCACAACGACCACTGAACTTATCCACACGTCGAGACCCGACTAAAGAAACCTTGGAATCGCCTATGCGGTGGTTTTTCAAGAGAGGATAGAGTGTCTTTGGACATTTTATTCTGTGTGTTCGGTGGATGATAAAACGTACACCAACAGGAAGCAATGCCAGAGGCATACGCTCGGTCAAGGCTCTATTCGATGATCTCTGCCTAGATGGTAGAACGCCAGAATGAGGAGAATGTGAATCAGAAAGAAAACACAGAAGGAGATTGGAGTTCCTCTTAAAGATCGACAACTTTAAAATGGTGAGCACTCAAGTTCCTGCAACATCATACTTAGGTCCTGAAAGCTCAAAAAACTTTTCTCTTAAGCCTATACAGATGATCACACGACCTCTTTATTGAAGAAAATGACCATTTACAGATTTAAGTCGTCATATTTTAGCTTCGCTGATTATCACAAACATCTGATCGACCCGTGAAAACTTCCATGATCTTGTCAACTTCCCGTTCTTGACAACACGGAAAAACTCCATTGACTTTTACGGCATGAACGCTTCAATAACTGCCCAACCATGAATAGGTGGAAGGCTTGAATAGAATAAATATGACCATAAGAACTATAGGCCCACAAAATTGACGATGAATAAAAAAATCGCAAATATGGTCCAGTGCAAAAGTGTTGCATGAATGGTAATCAGAATACATGTACCATATATGAATCCATCAGGATAAGAAGAATTTTGGTACTATGATTGCATCTGAACTATGCCGACATTGACCAAAGATAATGAATCATAACCACCAGCCAGACTAATGAATTTGATCGCTTAAATTCTTCCAAGAAATCCTCAACTCTGATTGAATCTTCACACAGAACCTGGCTCCTGAGAAAACCCTCCACTATGTTTTGACAGGGTCAACACTGATTTCGATGCCTATTGAGGATTACACATGGAAGAGATAAATAGCTGCGACCAAGACGCTAGAAGCCCCAACCTTTATCCATGAAGGTGAACTCTCCCAAGGATACGTCTTCTCCAGAGGAGGTAGATATTAGACGATTTCCTCTGAAATCGACACTTCACCATCTATACGGCGCTAGAGGAGGAGGCTTGAATGAAATAAATATTAGCCGCTACAGGCTATGATCATTTGTCTCCAATAAAATTTGATCCTCTACAAAAGTTCCATGAATCCATAATATTTGACTCCCTCATACTAATCGCTGAACTTAAACTCCTTGAGCGCCTGAGGAATAAGTAGTATCCTAATAAAACCAGATACTCTATATTTTTTTTATTTTTATTTTTATTTTTTTTTGTTGGATTCAAGGACTTTCAGATTGCACAACTAATGACACTGCCAGAACTAAATCTGATCGGATCTCTAGAACCCGCTCTGATACCATGTTAAATTTCATGATCAGATTTAGTGCACAGAAAATTAATTCAAATCAGACAATAACACAGTAGGTACCCTGGGAAAACCCTCCTCTTGAGGGAGAAAAACCCAGCAACAAAGATCTCTCTTTTATATATAAATAATGGCAACAATTCTCTTTACAATGAGGCCAATCATAAGGCCAATATTCAGCACCTACACTAGATGCATAACAGATAATAATTTGCCTTCCCTTGATACCTAAATCTGCACTTACAGAAATTCGCAATCTGCTCTTGGAGAAAATTCGCACTTGAATGAAGGAGAGAAAACGAACTTGCTTGATCAATTTGTAAAGGATAGATGATCTTGAATATATATACAACTTAGAGAGGTCGCACCTCTTCATATCATGAGGTCGGCCAAGATACAAAACAGTTACAATTCATAAATGATGTCGGCCCCAAGAAATCGCATCTCTTCATAAATGGAAGTCGGCCACAACAAATATTGAATATCTTATAATTAAAAGATCAAGATGAATTTGAATCTCCTCATGTCGGCCATACCATATGAAGATAATACAAAATAATAAATATAAATTAAATAGCCAACGGCTATCATTTAATTTATGTTCCCACGAAAGAGCTGAGCTGGAAGGAACGACTGAAGCTGCTATAACATTAACAGGCGACAGGGGCGTTGCCCCTCGACCCTGTTGGGAATGTTGCCCCCAAACCCCCACGAGGGGCGCTGCCCCTCAACCCCATTGGGGGCATTTCCCCCAAATCCCCACGAGGGGCATTGCCCTCAACCCCGCTAGGGGTGTTGCCCCCAAACCCTACAAGGCACTCAATTCCCATCAGGGCATTGCCCCTAGACTTCACAAGGGGCGCTGCCCTCGACCCCATTGGGGGCATTGCCCTCAAACTCCCATTGAATTCATTTGATTTTCTAGGTACTCTCCAAGTCCAAGTTTCCAAGTTTTCCTACAAGTCTTCATCTATAATATCGTCTAGTTCTACCTCTCCCCTAGTTTTCACTAGACATGGGAAAGAGGAAGATGTAAATTTGTAAAATATATTAATGTAGTATTTACTTTCATTTTTACAAAAACACTTTGCTATATCCATTTTGTTTCAGAATATCAACATCAGCACATTCCACATGAGGATGCCATTTTGTACCCAATTTGCTTTCAAATCAATCAAATACAACTAGACTCAGCTTGTTTCTTTTATGTACTCATTTATTGACTCATTGGATGCATCTTATCATTGAATTTTGCAAAAAAAAAATGTTTTTAGTGAAATTTAAGCAATTTTTTAAGTTGCCAAGTTTTTTCCGAGTTTTTGCTGAGTTTTTCGGGCTTGCCTAGTACTTGCAATTGGCGAGTTTTCCAACTATGCAATAAATAACTTTCCGATAAGTATTTTGAAACACTCCATGATCAGCTTCCTAGCACGAACATAATTTGAATTGTTATCAATATCACATTTGAGTATTGCTTCCATCAGGATTTTCAAAATATTTTATGAACTACTTTTGTTGTCTATTATGTCAATCAACTTCAGAATAATATGCTTTGTACATAATAAACCAATAAACAACCAAGGATCATTTTGTCTTATAGTTAGTAGAAATCACTTATCAGGTCCATAATGTTTTATGTAATTGTAAGTCACCAATAAGAAAAACAGTCCTAAAAGTCCTTAAATTGTAGTTGTTAAGAGAAAAACAGCAATAAGGAAAATAAAAACAATTAGAAAGCACCAGTAACTTAATAAGAATGAAAATGGAGAGAACACAAGAAGTTTGGTCCATAGAAACCCAGCAAGGGGAAAAACTCCAGAAGAGTTAGTTATGCCTCTTATAGCCACTATCTGCTTGTTGTTTATAGAGATTTACTGCCTCCTAGAGGCTTTTACACATATCTTACACCATGATTTTGATGCCCAAGCATCTAAACAACAATGACACTACTACCTAGCCTTCCCAATTACACTACAACATACCCAAGACAACTTTAATCATGCAATATTGTCCGATTACAGTCACTATAAACTGAAAGGAATCCCTTCTACATGCTTAGATAGTCTGATTTAAGAGTTAGTTTTTTTATTTATATTAAATTCACATCAGAATTATTATCACCACAAATCTGAAACATAAATGCAAATCACCAACAAAGAAGATTGAAACAGTAACACATAGAGTTTACACTTTACATAACACCAAATTTACCCTACGAAAACTATTTTAGGAGAAAACATAGCATCATGTAATGTCCCCTTCTCAAGCCTAATTAGTTCAAAGACCATTAGCCTATTTTTTGAGTTTTTGTGGGTTAATTTGTAAGGCAAGGGGACTCCAAAGATCTTGGAGGATGCAGTTTCAGAGTTACAAAGTTTCACTTGTTGGCAATGAGCTTTGTGGGAAATATTCATCTAAATGACACTCTCTAAAGTGTTTTCTGACTTTTGGGGTGTTCTCCAAACTTCTTGGAGAGCACATCTATTTATAGTAAGTCACCAAATTGGCTTCTATTATTCACCTATTGCCTCAATATCATATCGGCATGGTCAAATTTGGATTCCAATGTGTTTCAAAACTTTCTGCAACTTGGGTGAGTTATTAAGTTATTTAATCAATATTTTACTAATGTTGTCTAATGTTAAGAAATAATTAAAGGACAACATAGTGTAATAGCTCATTGGAAAGGTGATTAAATGTTTGCACATAATAAATTATTTAATTCAAAGCAAAAAAAAAAAAAAATTGAAAAAAACAGCAAGAAACGAAAAAGCAAAAACCCGTTTTTTCTGAAAAACATAGAAAAATAAAAAGGTGTTTTTTTGAAAAAGCAATGCGCGCTTTTTCGAAAAAGCAACGAAAAAAGCTATAAAAGGAGGTGTCGGGGGCTCATTTGGATATGTTGAAGAATGGTAATGTTATGCTACCAAAGTGGCTTTGGCTCTCTTCAATCTTTGAGAAGAAAATCCCTCATTCATTTCTAGTTTCAAAATTGCAAGATATTCCTTAGCTAGACTGTGGTGTGATTCCAGCCAAGAATCACTATTGGGACTGATTTAAAGTTTCAATTTGGGTTTTCAAATATGGACTATTTTGATGTGTTTTAGCATTACATTTTGGTGTGATTCTTTTTCAGATTGCAGGAGTGTTGAGTGTGGAGTTTGGAGTGTTTTTAGGGAGTTGTACCATTGTTGCTACTTGCTGCAGCTGTAGTTTCAGACCTGCAGATGTCTGATATGCTTTTCCAGAATAGTGATAAACTTCTTTCATGAGTTTTGGTGTGAGTTTTCACTGCTGTTTGGGAGTTAATGTAATTGGTCATCATTTTGGCACGTTGGAGGTAGTTGGGTGAAGTTTCCTAAGTCATCTATCTCGCTGTCCAGATTGCTGCAGTGTAGTTTCAGATTTGTACCAAACTTCCATTTGCCATATTCTAAGGTATATTTGTGACAATGCTAGGTGGTTAGTTTCTTGAGTCGAAGGTTCATTTGGGGTGTTTTAATCAACTTCATATCACATTAATATTTGTAACAGCAGATATATATTTGGTTTGGAATGAATTGTAAGAGCTAAGAGTGTAAACACTGGGTGGTAGTACCACCAATGATCCGGCTCTTGTTACTTGTTGTTACTTACCCTACTAAATAAGTGGCTCATTGGTTCTCACTCACCGCCAAAAAGTGGAAGAGTTGTTCTTGCTTATTGTATTCACTCACCGCTGAAAACTGAGAGTTGTTCTTTCTTGTTGTATTCACTCACCATTGAAAAGTGGCAAATTTGGCTTTACATTTCCAGTATTGTATGAGCTTTCCCACTGAAAAGTGTAAGTGTTAAGCTAACCCCCACTAAATAAGTGGATTACTTTTAGCTACTTCATTTCAAGTATAATTGTAATCCTGACACCATATGCTCTTACCTTGCCCAATCCGGATCTGGGTAATCAGAAAGTGGAAAGGAAGTTGTTATGCTTTCATTTAATTTGAGGCTAATGTATTTTTTCAACAAAAAAAATTGTGGGTGGTTATTACACATCAAATCAATACCACTCATCATATTTTAAGTAAAGTGGAATTACAATACATTGAGCAAACCAATATTAGTGTCTCAAGTCTATGCACCAATTCTAACAGAATTTCAGCAGTATTCCAACAACACCTCCTTACTCCAAAAGCAACTCTATCCCAAGACCCATAATTATAGAATTAGGGGATACAAGAAACCAAAAACGATATATACAAACAAGAAACCAAAACCATGGTTACACATTCCCCAAGGGCACCCAAGTAGACTCTTTATATGCCTTTGCAACCCTTCACCTACTCATAATGACTTTTCACCTTCCAAGGCCAAATAGGTCCACCTAGAAAGTGGCACCCAACTTATGACTCTTCATGTTCCATCTTGAAGTCTTGCTTTATCTTGTAGCATGTATTCATGTGTCCCCTTTATTCCAAAACTTCATACAACAATCACCTAGGAAAAATTATACTTTTTCAATTATGGTTTATCCAAAAGGGATTTGATTTTTGTACTTCTTGGCATGTTTTTGGAACCAAGTGATATGAAAAGGATATACTTCTACTTGTTGGCATGTTTTTGGAACTAAGTGATATGAAAAGGATCTAATTTTTCTATTTCTTGGCATGATGTGGGACAATGGACTACTTCTTCGATAGACATGCAAAACTAGAAGTAAGAGATACTCCTATTGGAAGATGTAGATGTTTGAATCAAAATGGCATTGACTGAATCCAACAAAGAGAAGAAGAAATTCATCTTAGCATACCAAACCCAAGAGGCCTATTTGAGGTCATCGATAAATTTCCTAAGTTTGCACATCAAGGAAGAGTCATGAGAAAACCTTGTAGTTGTTTCATGTATATCTCCTCCTCAAGATCCCATGAAGAAAGGTACTCTTCACGTCCATTTGATAAATTTTCCAACAATGTGCAACAGCAATACCAAGCATGAGTTAGATAGAGTTCATCTTTGCAACAAGTGCAAAGGTCTCAGTGTAGTCAATACCAAGAGCCTATGAAAATCCCTTAGTAGCTAGACAAGCTTTGAACTTTCTCTACAACAAATTGAGTTGATAGATCCACTTACATCAAACGAGTTTTCTTCTTTTAGGAAGGGAGACTAAATCCCACATGTGGTTCCTCCTCAAGGAATTGTACTCATGCACAATTGCATCCCACCTAGGAATGCCTAAGGTCATGTGGAAAGATTGTGGATTGAATGTGGAAGCAATGAAAAGATGAGGTGGTGCCTGAAATTGTGACCAAGTCCATGTAGTATCTAAAAGATGATAGATCCCCAACCGGATCACCTGCAAACTACAAAGCCTTTATAGTACAACATGGACCAAAAATAGAGTTTAGGAGGAGATTCTACATCCTTAGTATGGTGACTAGAAGAGGAGGGAGGATGATCCTCATCATCACTCTCACCATCTGAAGAAGAGGAAGAAGATTCCTCGTCATCAAAAATGTGCTCAAATGGATCTACCTCATCTAAAGAACTATCATACATCCCAAATTTACACCAACCAAAGAAGAAGTGTCAAGAGTTGGATTCAAAGAGCCCCCCTCAAACACTTCTCTCTATGAATAGCTCATGAGTGACTGGATGAAGAAACCAATGTCCCTTTATATCATGTGGATAACCTACAAAGATACAATGCCTACTCTAAGAGTTTAAGGATCCATGGCATTTCATTTCTATGTAGGAATGTGGACCCATGCTAGACATCTGAAGACCCTAGAGTGTTTCACAATGGGTTTCCTACCGCACCAAGCTTCAAAAGGAGTAACTCCTTTTAAGGCTTTATGAGGAATTTTTTTTTGGATGTAGTTTGCACAATTAATGAACTCTACCCAAAATTGTGGTGCAAGGGATTGTTGTTTATAAGAACAATCTCTAATCCAATTGTTAATCATCAAAGATCCATTCATGTTATGATAGAAATTGGTGAGATACAAGGCTTAGACTCCTACAACATGAAAATCTGAAATTTTATGCAAATCTAAAATTAAGTTGTCTTAATATGGAATTACCATTTAGAGATTCGACTTCACTATGATGCTTAAATCAGCCACTATAACATGCTTAATAAAACCACCTTAGATGAACTTAAAACAACAATAAATAAATAAAACATCAACATAAGATAGCAGCAACAAAGAGGCACAAATCAAAATCCATCAGAAGATTGTCTCACAACACAAGATTTATGTGGAGAAACCATTTTGGGAAAAAATCAACCAAGAAGAGAGGCCAAGCATATACTATCTTCAAAATGCAAGATTACAATAATTCACTTCCATCACTCCTATGTCTTCAATCCAACAACACCTATGTATAGATTTTTCACTTTAACTCATCATATTACATTTCTATCACCATAATCTAGGTTTAGATAGCATTTTCACCCTTTAAATAGGGCATCCAAGTTGGTTATCATATCCCAACACCTCCCTTGCATAAATCCAAGCATTATGTCATAGGATAATGTAGGTTGCAACCATTTTACTCACCTACCTTATTTGAACACCAAGTTGCTGTTAGTTTCTTACCAAACTAGTAGTTATTGTTTATAATTACAAGTTGTGTCAACTTTAATAATAGCCACACAAAGAGACAAAACAACCTCATGGGAAGTTGTACGCCCAAAACCACCATATCCTCCAAGATTCTTATTCGATAAATAGTAAATCTTTGCTGGTAAAAATGAGTTACTAACCCTTGGTAAAAATTAGTTATCAACCCCTGGTAAGAAAATTAAATACCGTAACTATAAAACCCTTATGGTAAAAGAAATTATTACTAATGGCAAATCCCTCATCCCTTATAAATGATTCACGAACAATATTAGGAGTATCATAGGATTTACAAGGTTGAGGGTACCTTAATCCTACAAGATCTAGGGTGGATCATGCAATTCATCATTTCTGTCAAGAATGTATTCTTATGTTTAGCTACCTTGTTACGCTAAAGATTGTATGAAACTGTAAATTGCAAGGAAACCCCTCTAAAGTACAATACTACTCAAACCAATGGTTGGCATACTCACCACAATTGTTTGTGCACATAATTTTGATGGCTTTCCCTGATTGTTTCTCTACATGTGCGTTGAAATCCTTAAAGTGCTCAAAGACCTCTACCTTTTGTCAAGAAAGTACACCCATGTAGACCAAAATAAGTCATTAATTGTAATGTCCCCTGTCCTAATTTTCCCTAGAGTTCGCCTATGGGTCACAATTTTCACAAACTAGGGTCTGGGTTTTCACCTTATCAAATGAATAGCTCCTTGATGATGTAATCCGAAATTTGCAAACCTGCATTCCATCCATGAACAACATTGTCGAACATGCATGTATACATTTGTTAGCATTAATCCATGGTAACATATTTATAGACTATCAATAATGCAACCTATTGTAATCTAGGAGTGACATGGTGGGTCTACCCGAAGCCATATACCAACCTAAGAGGTTGTATACTACAACTGTAAGAACCCTGGTGGTTCTCAACCCCGAAACCCTAACTGAGTTGCTGATTTTTGTTTGTTTTTGTATTTTTTTGTGTTTTTGAAGGGTTTTTGCATAAAACAAGAAAGCTGCGATTTTCTTAAATAAATGCTTGAAAAATTCAAAATAAATCTAAATGCAAAAAATAGGCTTTGAGATTGCTCAGAGAAGATAGGCGCACATATTTATTGATTATCCAGAGCTTTTACAATATCAAAATACGACAGATGAATAATTAATGAATTTATTTTCAAAAACCTGATTCTCCTTGCAGCGGCCTGAAGGAATGATGAAATTGTACGACTGAATGAATAAAGGGATCTCTGGACTCTGAAAGCCAATACTGGACCTCTGTAAACCCTAGGCGCACCAAGTCCAACTGACAAAAGCTGAGATCTGAAGACTTTCCACTGGCAGATGAAAAGTACGGCCTTTCAGCAGTAGTACGGCCTGTACCAGCAGCAGCAATAAATAAAGTACGGCCCACTGAGAATGATGCCAGATCTCTGTTAGAACAGTCTCTGAGAGGTCGCCCTGTTAACTAATGATAAATCCCTAAATGCTTTCTGAAATCGACTCAATATGATCAATTGCAACTTCTGAATGAAGCCACCAAGAAGACAATCTTCAACTGGTATTGCACAGTCTTAGTATGTCAGATTCTGAAGAGGTATCGTTCTCCAAAATCGATTCGCCTACCGAAACCCTAGGTTTTGCAAACTCCAATGCTCAAAGCAAAATAGAAGACAAATTTGAATAACATATCATAATGGTTCGATTTGTCTTTCCTGTGAATATATACTCTCTTGCAAAAATTCGACCCAACTCACTTTTTAATAATCATTTAAATTAAATGATCAAATTCGTCCTTTTTTGACTTAGGAGAAAAATAATAATTAAATGACGTCTCATTAATGAATAATAATTATTCATTATATCAATTATATCACTTTATTATAAAGTATTAAAATACTTTATAATATACCATTTGATTATTAATATTTAAATCTATTAATAAAGTGACTTTAATATAAAGTCAAAATATTAAATATTTAATAATCATTAAATACTCCTTATTTCTCCTTCTAACCAACAAACTGAAGAACTGGGTCGATTCCGAGCTAACCAGCTGAACCAGGTGCCCTGCCAAAAAATAGCAGCTTCCGCCTGTCCGACTTTCTAAAAATAGAAAGTCTCTGAAAAACCATTCTGAAGGATTCTACGAAGGGCCAACCTGAAACAACTGCAACATTGAAGCTACAGAACACTGAGTAACTGCCTCAGACGATCCTCTGCACACACCTGTCAGCCTACGAGGATCGAAATAATAGGCTAACCACATGACCAGCTGCGCTGACTAGGATGGGGACATCACAACAACTCTCCCTGTTGCCGACTTGTACCTGCTTTCCCCAACCATGTCACAACCTCGGAAAACACTTTGCCCACTTGTGGGAACGAGCGGAGCTCCCAAGCGGTCTTGGCACTTCCACCCCTCCATGGCCCATCCTTTTCTTAGGATTGGGCAGACCGTGAGTGGAATCTCTAGGCACACACCGCTCTCCCCAGGCCCCTTCCCCAAAGCAGGGTTTCAAACAATCAAGCACATTGTATACAAGAAATCATTCATTAAATATTCTTATTATCATATAGGCAATATGCACACATATGTAAGCAATGATTGGCAGTAAATACACTTGAATATAGGATATATCTGATGATAGTATGTAATGTCCCCGTTTTTAGCACTGCACCTTTTAGTGATTGATGGCCTAGTCCCGGTGAGCTGTCAGCTAGCAGAAGCTCGAATCAGGGTTTCCAAACTTCTTGGAGGATGTTTTCATCTTTTTGCTAAATCTGCATTGGGAATTGTTGATTTTGGATGGCGGATTCTTTCTGGGTTTTCAGAGAGTTTCGCATTGGTGGTTTCTGCACGACATTCTGAGCAAGTTCATGAATTTACTATTTTTAGTAAATTCTATTTTTGGCAAGTTGGCAGGTTGACTTCAGGTCAGTTGACTTCTATTTCAATCAGTTCAGATGATGTGATTGAATTTGGCTCCTGATGCATCTTTATGGAGATATAAGCTATTTTATATTATAATGTTATAATTTAACATTATAATCCCTTGTCCTAGCATCATAAATTAATATTGTTTTAAAGAAGGGACCTTAAAGGGTATTTTCTACATGGAGGAAATATTTTAATATCTCTAAAGTCAAATATTGCTAAAGTGAGTTTGGACGCCAACTTCAAGGAAGGAATAAAATTATAATTAAAAGTCAAAATTGAAGCTTTGGAGAAAGGGACGCCATTTTTTGAAGGATTAGGGTTTGACTCTGAAAAGAAGATTAGGGTTTCGAGAAGGTCAATGGAAAATTATAAAAGGAAGCCTTTGGTTCTCATTTCAGTATCTTATGACTTGAATATTGTTATGCTGCCGGAATGGTACTGGGACTGCTTCGAGGAATGAATGCCTCCTAGCCTTGGCTCGACTTCTTGCTTGAAAGATAGCAACTAGTGGAGAGTTAGTTTGTAGTTGAGTGAGTTTTTGTAGTAAGAAATTGCATTGTAGAAGCTATTATGCATTTGTAGTCTAGTTTGAGCATGTTAGTGAAGTTTTGGTGTTGCTGACTTCAAGTTGCTGAATGTTGTTTTTGCTCATAAGTCAAAAAATAAAAATATATTTGTTCTGGGTATTGGCTAGAACTATTTCTATGCCCTAGGCGCCCATTTGTGCAAATTTTGGTGTTTTATCTTGTTGGTAGAACATTTTTAGACACTGTATCATTCTGTTCTGCCTGGCGAGTGTTTAGAAAAAAAAATTCTTCAATTTATCAGCTGTTTCTTTGTCTAGTCTTCATTGTCATCATCCTAGCATTCGTTTGCATCAAGTCTCATGTCATTCTGACAAGTATTGAGTGAGTTGTGAGCATTTTAGTGGATTCTAGGGTTGCTAGTTATATATTTTAAAGTGCAGGTCTGTCATAACCAGATTTGAGAAATCTGCAATTTCCTTCTTGGATTGGTGTTAGGAAATCATTACAAGCTTTGTAAAAGATTCCTTGTTGTTGCAGCAATTTGAAGAACTCTAATACTTGATCTTGCAGGCATTTAAATATTCATTGTAAGCTGGCAGTAGTACTGACAGCAGTTTATAATCTTGCTCTATCAATTTGTAATGCTCAACTCTACTTTCAGTATTCGCTATTGTATTTACTGTATCTCCGCCCTATGGTAGCTACTTTCCCTCTCTGGGTTAGCAAGCACATTCTGGGTGTTGAGTACTTTCAGCTTTTCAATATTTCTTTCAAGCATTGTACTTTGTAACACTCCGCCATATGGTCGCCCCTCACTCCGTACTGGATTGGGTAGCACATACTTGGTGTCGAGTTCCCTTTCAGCATTTAGTGTAGAAGATCCTCTGACCATATGCTCGCCATCATTGGCGCCATTCTTGGTTAGAGTTCTTGCATAAGCATTTTGATTAAGATCCTCTGACCAATGCTCACACCTTGCCCACATCGGGATCCTGGTGTACATTCTGGTTAGAGTTGCTTCAGCACGTTTTGGTTTAGCTGCTAACCTTAACGGGTGCATTGTTCGTAATTTGTAATTTGAAAAAACGAAAAAAAATTGGCTCGGAATATTTTAGTGGTATCAGAGCCAAGATCCTACCATCCTGTGCCCAACAGAGTTCACTTGACAGATGAGTGACAGAGATACCAGACGCTTCATACAGAGAGAGATGACTACAGAGAAGCCTCTACTTGAGTTAATGCATGAACTATTTACGCTAATGAAGGATCCTGACATAAGGTGGGGAATCAGAAAGATTTATGCTAGGTCTGAAAGCTGGGATAGCAAGGTGCACATGGCACCTCATATTAATCGGGAGCTTGATGAAGAAACTCTGACAGTTGAAAAGTGTGTGGAAGAACCCCAAAATACTTCCTTAGATTTGCATGTGATAGGAAGTGAAGAAGAACAAGATGAAGAAAACACTAGTGGTGTCCTTGGACCAGCTTATGATCATTACCAAGGTGATGTTAATGGTGATTCTGATGTGTTTATACCTCTTTTAGTTGAGGATTTGGTCAAGGATTATTCACCTCTTGCTGCTGTTCAAATCTCTCAAGAATTTTCACTAGACAAATGTATGACAAGTAGCCAAGAATACCTCCTTGGTATTCATTGGGCTGCTAATGAAGAAATCAATGACATACTTCCCCATGATGAAGATAATGACAGTGATGTTTTCAAAACAGCAGGCAATGGAGATTCTTCATTTCATTATGATGATGACATTGGGTTTGAGCATCAAACTAAGCCCTTGGAGAGAAGGACTTATGAAGAAACCAGTTCAAGTGAGTTACTGGGTGACCTATTCAAAGACTCAACACTCCAAGAGAAGCATGAAGAGTACTTTTCTCTTGATCAAAACAGTCAGCCTTTTTCCATTTGGGATCCCGGTTGGTTGACACCAAGGTATGATAAAGAACCTTTGTGGGATGAATTTCCCTTTGATCCAGATGAAGATCAAAAATCAGTTTGCATGGCAAACTATGAGGTGGCCATTGAAGAGGAAGTTGTCTTTGAAGAAGAAGAGGGTTCAAAGAAGCTCCATGATGATGTCCTTGAAGTGGTTGCAGCCGCTAAAGAAGAAAATGTTTCTACGGAAACTTTCCGAACAGCGGATGACTATGATCCATTGAGCAAGTTGGGTGCTGCTTTAATGTTTGATCAAGAAGACAGTGATGAAGAAGAAGAGCTTGAAGACCATATGGCTCTTGAAGATGGAGAGTTTGAAGGTGTTACTAAACACAAAGCTGATTTATCAATGCACGAAGCTGATTGCAAGCGATGGGTTCAAGATTTTGTGGAGTATGATGCCTTTCATGACAATGAGCATTCTCCTCTAGTTGAAGGTGAAAGACACGGAAGCTGGAGCAGCTATGATGGCCGCAAAGACACAAAACAAAGTTCTGATTTTGACAATCAGCCACCCAGCAATCCGCCATCTTTGCATATTCTTGAGTGGGAAGATCAAGACAAAGAGTCCTTTAAGAGGGAAGTGCGAATTCTATCCCAATTTGATCGCACTCACAGTTTGATTGAAGATCTCCACTGGAAGGCTCAGCTTGAAGAGAGGAAAAGAGGAGTTAAGGATGAAGTTGCTCTTTTCAATTTGCAACTCATCAGAGACTCTTTGGAGGCGTTGAAATCAGATTGCATAAACTTGATGGAGGATTGGGATCATGCTATTGAACTTGCAAAGAAGTCCTTCAGTGTTGTCCAACAAAAGGAGAATTTGGTTGATGAGCTCACTCTGGAGCTTAAATCAACAAAGGACAAGCTAAAAGAAAATCATTTGTCTCTAACAGAGGTTGAAGACCGGTTTGTTGATTTCAAACTTTTTAGCAAGCAAAAGAATGAGCAAAGTGTTGAAGAAATCAAGCAAGTAATTGACGAGCTTGATAGTCTTCGAGAGGAGTTTGATCCTGAAGGGTTTACAAGGAAATCAGAAGTTGCGTATGCAGATTTGGATCAGCAAGATGGAAAAGGGGACTTCCAAGTCTTTGACAACCCTTTCTTTGAAGTGGGTGCTGAAGCAACTTATGACAATCCTCTTTTTGAACCAAGTGAAGAGGAAGCTTATGAGAAACATTTCTTTGAGGTAGATGATGGGATTTCAAGCCTTGAGGAAATTTCTTATGACATCATTGTTGAAGAGGGAAGTTTTAGCACTTTTTTTGACAATGGAATGAGGATGCATGAGCTGCATAATGAAGGCTTCACTACTGCTTCTAGTCTCCCCATTCAGGAGGTGGAAAATCAAGAAGCATGGTGGAATGAGGTCACTAATCTTGATGAGCAACAAAGGGATGATTGGCACTCCAATGAAGAGTTCATTCATTTTTGGATATGGATGCTTGTCAGATTCCTATCGGACTTCCTGCTTACACCATCTTCTCTAAGAATAACTAATTTCATAATGGAGTTTGATGAAGGGTCCATTGAATCCTTCCAACAATTCTTCTCTCATGGTTTTGAATTTGACTTTCTCAATGAATTCAGATTTGTTGAGTACTTCTTGGAGTTTCAGGGTGCGATGATTCAAATAGAACGTATTTCCGAAAGCGTTCTAGTAAAAGTAATTCTCCATTTGCAAAATGGCTCTTCTTTACTTATGATGTGGGGCCCTGGTATTAGCTCACCTTTGACATGTGTCAAGAAGGTATATTGGAGTGATGAGCCTCAAATTCACTGTCCTTTGGATGTTATTACCTTCGTTGTCAGTCATTTGAAGTTCACTCCTAATGATCAATGGGAGTTTTGGAAAGTAAAGTTGAGCAAGGATTGGTACTTGGCTGTGATGGGATCTTCAGTGGGTTTATTTTCGGCTGTAGATATAAGCAGACATGATATTTTGGGTGCTGATTTTCAGTTTGGCAACAGCTATCTATCTCCTTGGATGCTGATTTTCATAAAATCAGATTTCAAGTTGATCATTTCAATCTTGTTGGGTTGCTGGTTCATTCAATTTCAGACCTTCCAATCTCTTTCAAGGGACAATTTATGGTTTCAAATGAGAGAATTGGTGGTATGGATTGAGCACGATCAGAATTTGGAAAGAAACCATACTCATTCTAATGGTTTTCTTGGTACATATTCTTGTACAAATAATTGGAGCAGCAGACCATCGCTCGACTTTGCTTGGCATTTCGAGACTCCTACTGCTAAGATCCTGTTCAATGTCTTGACTCTACATTCTGAAACTCTTGGGATTGGAATTGTGAGAAACTTCTTCAGACTTCATAGTTGTGCCATGATAGTTCAGCGGAGGCATAGGGAATTCATGTGGAATCATAAGTTTGAGTTTGTTGAGTTCTTGCAAAGGATAGCCTTCCTCTTTGCAAGAAGAGATGAGGATGTCACATTTGCAGTCATGGTTTCATTTGTTACCATGTGGAGGTATGCTGAGGAGATTAGTTATGAGTTGAGTGACCTATCCTTCTTCTTGCCTAGAATTGTGGTTGACAGTGGTATTGTTGTTACTGTTGACTCTGGGCATCTTGAACGTGAGACATTGCATGATATTGATCTTAGTCCTTTAAGATCTTTCAGTTTGATTATCATGGATGGTAACACTTTGGAGTTACAAGGGAGGTTAGTGCAGCATTGGCATGATGTTTTCATTGATGTGATCAGAGTGGTGCAGCATCGGCATGGTGGGTCCTTCCTGAGATGGATTTGGGAACCTGGGATCATACTTGTTTTGGTATGGATTAGTCTTAATTTTTCTGGAGTTATGGTGGTATTGCTTGAGGACAAGCAATTTTGGGAAGGGCGGACTGTAATGTCCCCGTTTTTAGCACTGCACCTTTCAGTGATTGATGGCCTAGTCCCGGTGAGCTGTCAGCTAGCAGAAGCTCGAATCAGGGTATCCAAACTTCTTGGAGGATGTTTTCATCTTTTTGCTAAATCTGCATTGGGAATTGTTGATTTTGGATGGCGGATTCTTTCTGGGTTTTCAGAGAGTTTCGCATTGGTGGTTTCTGCACGACATTCTGAGCAAGTTCATGAATTTACTATTTTTAGTAAATTCTATTTTTGGCAAGTTGGCAGGTTGACTTCAGGTCAGTTGACTTCTATTTCAATCAGTTCAGATGATGTGATTGAATTTGGCTCCTGATGCATCTTTATGGAGATATAAGCTATTTTATATTATAATGTTATAATTTAACAGTATAATCCCTTGTCCTAGCATCATAAATTAATATTGTTTTAAAGAAGGGACCTTAAAGGTATTTTCTACATGGAGGAAATATTTTAATAGCTCTAAAGTCAAATATTGCTAAAGTGAGTTTGGACGCCAACTTCAAGGAAGGAATAAAATTATAATTAAAAGTCAAAATTGAAGCTTTGGAGAAAGGGACGCCATTTTTTGAAGGATTAGGGTTTGACTCTGAAAAGAAGATTAGGGTTTCGAGAAGGTCAACGGAAAATTATAAAAGGAAGCCTTTGGTTCTCATTTCAGTATCTTATGACTTGAATATTGTTATGCTGCCGGAATGGTACTGGGACTGCTTCGAGGAATGAATGCCTCCTAGCCTTGGCTCGACTTCTTGCTTGAAAGATAGCAACTAGTGGAGAGTTAGTTTGTAGTTGAGTGAGTTTTTGTAGTAAGAAATTGCATTGTAGAAGCTATTATGCATTTGTAGTCTAGTTTGAGCATGTTAGTGAAGTTTTGGTGTTGCTGACTTCAAGTTGCTGAATGTTGTTTTTGCTCATAAGTCAAAAAATAAAAATATATTTGTTCTGGGTATTGGCTAGAACTATTTCTATGCCCTAGGCGCCCATTTGTGCAAATTTTGGTGATTTATAATGAAGAATCTGATTTTATCTTGTTGGTAGAACATTTCTAGAGGCTGTATCATTCTGTTCTGCCTGGCGAGTGTTTAGAAAAAAAAATACTTCAATTTATCAGCTGTTTCTTTGTCTAGTCTTCATTGTCATCATCCTAGCATTCGTTTGCATCAAGTCTCATGTCATTCTGACAAGTATTGAGTGAGTTGTGAGCATTTTAGTGGATTCTAGGGTTGCTGGTTATATGTTTTAAAGTGCAGGTCTGTCATAACCAGATTTGAGAAATCTGCAATTTCCTTCTTGGATTGGTGTTAGGAAATCATTACAGGCTTTGTAAAAGATTCCTTGTTGTTGCAGCAATTTGAAGAACTCTAATACTTGATTTTGCAGGCATTTAAATATTCATTGTAAGCTGGCAGTAGTACTGACAGCAGTTTATAATCTTGCTCTATCAATTTGTAATGCTCAACTCTACTTTCAATATTCGCTATTGTATTTACTTTATCTCCGCCCTATGGTAGCTACTTTCCCTCTCTGGGTTAGCAAGCACATTCTGGGTGTTGAGTACTTTCAGCTTTTCAATATTTCTTTCAAGCATTGTACTTTGTAACACTCCGCCATATGGTCGCCCCTCACTCCGTACTGGATTGGGTAGCACATACTTGGTGTCGAGTTCCCTTTCAGCATTTAGTGTAGAAGATCCTCTGACCATATGCTCGCCATCATTGGCGCCATTCTTGGTTAGAGTTCTTGCATAAGCATTTTGATTAAGATCCTCTGACCAATGCTCACACCTTGCCCACATCGGGATCCTGGTGTACATTCTGGTTAGAGTTGCTTCAGCACGTTTTGGTTTAGCTGCTAACCTTAACGGGTGCATTGTTCGTAATTTGTAATTTGAAAAACGAAAAAAATTGGCTCGGAATATTTCATAGTAATCTATGGTGATGACTGGGACAGTTCCTCCTTTGTCTCTTGAATGTTTCTTCTCCTTAATTGATGACCTGTTTTTAACGCTCAAAGTATAATGTTAGTGTAGATCAAGCAAAGTAGAATCTATCATTCCTATTAAAGTACCATAATTACTTATTAGGCTCAATAATCACTTCAAGCATCATTATTGCATAATTTCGAATATAATTCATATGAACATATATATATCTACACTATTATTGATTAATCTAATTGCCTTTACCTATACATATTATTTATAGATATATTAACTTACAAAATATATATATATATATATAGTCATGTATAATACATACATATATATTCATTTATTGATGATTATATTATCTCTTCTCAAACCTGCATATATATATATATATATATGTACTCATATCTGCTCTAAATCTGTCCTTTATCTGCTCTTCCTTTCTCAGATTTCTCCTTCCTTTGTCTACTCCAATCTATTATTATTCCCCGTTGTATATCTTTCTAGCAATCCCTCTTCATTTCTAAAGCCGCTCTATATATCTCTATTCCTTAATTCCTTTGTATCAGATCATTTTATTAATCTTATTCTATTTTTTCCTATTCTCATTTGATGATTTAACATTCAGATTTTGCTGATCATCCCTTATCAGTTTCCTCATATATCTCAGTAAACTATATAAATTAGTGTCTTGATTATTGGTCTGATCGCTGCCTTTGCACAGACCTCCCTGCTGCCTCTAAACTAAATTGCTACTTATTAATGTAATTTTCTTCTACATTGAATGATCTTCGAAGGATTCCCCTTCATGCCCCCCATTGTTTTTTGGAATCCATTCCTTTTTTATAATCATTCGCTGCCAAGGGAAATGTTATTTAGTAATCATCACATCATTTTAGACTGCCCCCTCCTCTTCATTTAATCATGCCTTTTGATTATATTGGTAATCACTGTTTGGGAATCATTGCAGTATCTTGGTTTTAGTTAATAGAATTGGGAATCGATGCCTTGATGGTTGGTGGTTACCATTCATTTATTTAATTATTAATCTCTTGTAAATATTTACCATTATAACAATTAGAATATCAACTGCTCTAGTTTATCAAAGAAATTGTATTATAATATTATCTGGGATATTTATAATTATAATAATTTTCAATTTGCAATTATTTATATTTATATTTTGATATTTATTTTATTCAATTATTTGTATTACAATTCTGGGGACATGATAGTCCACCTTGCCCAAGATTGCTTGCCCTCAAGCAATCACAACTCAAAACATCCTTTCCCATATATTATCTTGTCACACCTTCCAAATCAATTGGATGTTATTACTCCTTTTGACATATCCTCATGTTTAGTACTAAATTTGTTTTCATATCTTGGGAAGGTATTGTTTTCTTTTGCCTAGTTCCTTTAAACAATATTCAATTTATCCCCAAGTTTGAAGGGAGGGAATGATCCTGGGATTTGTCGGTTATGGACCCTTAATGCAACTTAGCATAGGCTCATGTAGCTTGCTTTGTGTCAAGTTTAATGAATTGTAGAGCTACTTCAAGAAAACGCTCAAGAGACAAGACCCTTAGATGAAACGATCTATTCTAGATATTACATATAGGAGTAGTTTTGGTCCATAAGGTAAAGCTCACTAGATCCATTTTGTAGGTTACAAAGTGGTATGGACTTGATTGCACCAATTACTCTTTGTTAGGATAATTGTGTTGTTGCCTTGGGAAATCTTTTGATAATTTTGATTGTTTGATCTCTTGATGAGTGATGATTGCTTATTGAAGGTTAGTGAATTGATTCATTGATTTCTTGAAGGAATCACTTCCCTTCATAATTACCCTTGATAACAATACTTTACTCCCAAGTTTATTGTTGGACTTATTTCCTATTGATAGTTTCTTTACAAGGAGGTGGTTTGCCCTTTTCCCTTATTGTCGAGGGAGTTATAGTCGTTCATATTTGAAGGGCCCCACTTTTCTAATCTCATTACCTCAAGGTTAAATGGTGATGAATGATCTCCCCGGGATGTTAAATATAGAAATGAATACACCAATTTGTGGGTTACATGCATTGTCATTTAATTACATAATAAAATTGTAGTGTAAGAATGAAAATAAGTACAAGGAAAAATTAAATGAAATAGGTGCTCACTAAGTCTGAAGTCTTATTCACCTAAATAAATTGAACCATTTAAAGCTGACATGGCTTAGCTGATTTGGCATTTGACTTTTCAACAGCTGACACCATGCTGATTTGACACAAATGCTGACAAGGAGACAAGCAAGCAGCTAAAGCAAACAAACAAGTAGGTTAAGTAGACACACAGGCAAGTAGCTCAACCATACAGGCAACGAGCTCACGTAGGCAAGTAGGTAGCTCAAGCATGTAAGCAACCAGCTCAAGAAAGTAGGCAACCAACTCAAGTAGACAAGCAAGTAGCTCAAGCACGGAAGCAACTAGCTCAAGCAAGTGGGCAAGTAGCTCACGCACACAACCAACTAGCTCAAGCATGTAGGCAAGTAGCTCAAGCACACAACCAAGTAGCTTAAGCACACAAGCAACCAGCTCAAGCAAGTAGGCAAGTAGCTCAAGCACGCAACCAAGTAGCTCAAGCAAACAACCAACTAGCTTAGATACATGTGATACATAAAGTATAAATATGAGGCACGAATACACGTAATACATAGAGTGTACACAAGAAGCATGAAATATCCCACCTTGTTCTGAGATATTTACTACTACAGCTGCCTTGTCTGATTTTTTGGTTTTTGTATGGTTTTTGCTTTTTTTTTGGTTTTTTGCAAAATAGTGCCAGGAAATGCAAGTGATATATATATACAAATGCAAGAAGGGAAATAGAAGCAAATGCAATTAACTTTTCAAATCATATTAATTGATAAAATATTTTACAATGTTTTCATACCCGAATAGCCATAGCATATTAAATTGCAAATCTGAAAGTTCATATCAGCAACTGGCAAACCCTCTCTCATGGACGCCAACCATTAAAATCAGGTTTCTCCACCACATTATTGTTCCAGATTGGTAGCCATACCCCAAATGGAAGTAAATAGAAGCTCAAAACATAGGTGTTTCAACCCAGAAACAAAATGCCACCCTTATGAGACTGTACGGCCTGGCTGAGGCAAATAGTACTGCCCAGCAAGATGTAAACAACAATAAAATCCTTCAACAATTGGTAAACCTCTAATCACAAACAAAGTTCTTCAAATTTCTCTGAAATAGACTCTCCAATAAGCACAATGTGACTTTTGGATGAAAGCCACCTGATGATTGCAACCTTTGGGTGATATTTCACACCTGTGGGAAGCACAATCCAAGAGAAATCACGTTCTCCAAGACCAAACAGCAGCAAAACCCTGGTTTTCTTCTCTCAGCAAGAATTCTCCACAATTTCATAAGTGTTGAATAATGACGAAAGCATTTCAAATCCCTTTTATACCTCTTCTCAAAATGCACGACTCCCAAGGCATTTGGTCATTAAAATATATTAAATATATTTGCTTTTGTTTACTTTATATTATATCTCAAGTGGGCACTTAAACCAATGACTTTATAATTTGACTTTATAAAATTAAATATGGGAGATGTATGGAGATCCAGATGATACTCCATTCCCAAATAAGCCTCCTTTTGATATGTCAGTTCCACTGGATGATTGTGATTATATTCCATATGATGAAGATACCTTGGAAGTGTTAAATTATTGAAAAAGCATTGAACAAAAAAGGTCCATCAAATCTTCACCTTCTCCTCCAGAGATAGTGATTGATTCTTAAACTTTTGTGACTCCTATAGAGGCTTCTACTCCTACAACATAAAGTCAACATCAAGAGATTGAGGCATCTTCACTTTCAGCACATGCAGATTCTACAGTTGTTCATGATCAGACTTGTTCTTTGGATACTACATCATGGGATTCTTCATCTCTTATTGATCATTGGGATGATTGCTTACAAGACACACATTATTTATTTGTTGAATCCCATATGCAAGATGTTGATGACAATATTGAAGACATTCATCTCCTCTTTGATGACATCTCACATGAAGTTGCATCACACTCTTCAAAATGTTTTGAGGGTAAAGTTAAATCCTCTTCTTCCTTTTCCACAATCATATGCTTCTACAATGACAAATTATGCAATTAGTCACGAGTTGATAGTATCAACTCAATCACCATTCATGTTGACTTCTTTTGCAGTGGTACCAGAGGCTGATTCTTTATATCAATGTTTGTCACAGTTTGGCATCTTTTTGGAGTAGTGTTTGGAAGAATCGTCATCATCCACAATCCATTCTCTACATCAGTTTTCACATTGTCACTTCAATTAAGATTGGGACTCCTAACACTGTGACATTTGAGTAGATTCTAGGGACTTATATATTTCTTCCCTCATATTCCTTTCAAGAATGGGAAGATATCCTGCATGCATCATTGGCTTTATTTCTTCCTAAGGGAAGGAATGTTGTTTGGCAATCTTGGACCATCTTCAAAATTCCATGTCGAGCATCCACCATTAGTGCAAGAGATTGTACATTCAGGGGGGGGGTCACCTGACCTTCTCTCTTATGGAGGGATTTTTTCATCACATTAGGTTTTGTCCTTCACATCTTCTAGAGAGCAGTTTTCTTGTTTTTCTCTCTTTTCGAGAGGTGTTTTGTCCCACTAGATCTTCTCCTTTTCTCCATTTATGAGATATTGCATTTGTACATGGGTACCTAACAAGTCCTAGTAGCCAAGACCCATCATCATCTTTGCATCATTTGCATTTGTCTATTTCTCCCTAAGTTGCACTTAGGGGGGGTGTTGGTGTGAATAAAGTATTTTACCTAACTAGTTCACCTAGTAGGTCCTATTCACATGTTAAGTTTACTTAGGTCCTAGGAATCTTTCTAGAAGTCTTATTTGGCATTAGATCTTGCCTTATCATTTGTCATTTACTTTTTGTGTCCTAGGTCATTTATTATTAGTTGTCTCATGTCATAGAATTACGACACTTGTCGTGACCTTGTCTAATCCTATGTCTAACCTTGGCTATATAACCAAGGGTCTCTCACACATTGTCTATCCATTCTATTTTGCATTCTTTGATAGGAATACAGTTTATTCTTGTCATATTGATCTTTTGTGTATCTTGTGCTTTCCATAGGCCTTTAGTTCTTGGGTGGCTATTGTTAGTTTTATGATCAGATTTAATGCACAGAATTTAATTCAAAAATCAGACACAATAACACAGCAGATACCCAAGGAAAACCCTCCTCTTGAGGGAAAAAAACCCAGCAACAATATATCAATTATATATTATTCAAGAATCAACACTCCTTGTACAATAAGGCCGAACTCAAGGCCAAGTAAGAACACCAACTTTAGATGCAAGATACAGATTACAATCTGCTCTATATGTATATCAATATCTGCTCTTGAAAGAACTTCAACCTGCTCTTGAAGGAGATCGCCCTTAGAGAAAATCGCAAACTGCTCAAGATATAACTTGCACTTGAATATAGAAAGAATATCGAACTTGCTTGATTGTGACAATGAGAAGAAAAATCCATATATATACATTATGACGGGACGCCACCCTTCTTAATACAAGTCGGCTAGCAATCAAGAATATATTATCATTCAAAGAGACGCATCCAATAAAAGGTAAGTCGTCCTCATAGATAATCGAGCCAAGAGATAAGAGGTCGGCCTCATCACAAGTAACTAATAAAAGACGTGTCTCTTCATTGCTTCATGTCGGCTCAAAAGGAGTGTATATAATTCAAATAGCCGTTGAGGCTCCATTTGAATTATCGCCATACGCTGGTCTGGAAGATACAGCCTGACGCTGCTCTTGAACATCAACACTCCCTCTCCGCTAGGGATGTTTCTTCCAGCTGCACAAGACATATCACCTCAACATGATGTCCACCACATTGGCTACAACCAAATGTGAAAAGAAGAATATCACCTCATCGTGATATTAGATATCACCTCAACATGATATCAACCATAATGGCTACAACCATACTATGGTGTGTACAAGTGTTCATCACTTACGTGATGTTGTCACCTCAACATGACATTCACAAGTACAAGGTGTCTGTAGAAACCCCTGTTCTAGCTGATCTCTGAACTGTCTGTGTTTTGCTTGTTTTTTGACGTTTTTTGGTTTTTTTGTGTTTTTTGTGCATAAATGGTAAAATGCGATTTTGCAAGAAATGATTCAAAAATCTAAATAAATTCAAAGAGGTGCGAACTGAAGCAATTAGCTAATGAAATAGATATCCAATATGTTTATTGTTCATTCTAGATCACTACAATGTTGGATCTTTGACATGCAAGTAAAAAGACAAGTGGATTTGTAATTTTCAAAAACCTGGTTGCAGCCGCTCTTGAGAAACATTAAGTCAGTACGGCTATCCAGATGAAGACTCTCCCTTCGCCAGATGATATCAAACGCTTCCAAATGCAAAGGCGCCTCCTGCTGTGAAGTCAGACTGCAAGGAAGGTAGGCGATTTGCTCCAGAGGAAAAGTACGGCCTGTACTTGAGTGGTACGGCCTGCTACAGCAATACGGATCTGGTAACAGCAGTAAAGAGAATTGTACGGCTCTTGGAAGATGTATCTAAAGCTTGCAAAATGGACGTCTGGCATAAAGAACTCTTTCCGGATGAACTCCAGATCAAAACCCTGAATGATGCAACAACTATGAAGCTCTGTGATAACTTCTGAATGATGTTATCTCTCTGACTGGCAATAAATCAGCTGGTATTTCATAGCCTCTGAATCGCACACACTAAAGATTGCACGTTCTCCAATGCAAGTTGAAAACTGGAACCCTTGGCTCTGTTCTCAGAAGAATAAACTCAGCAAAAAGTCGACTTCAATAATGATAGCTCGAATTCCAATGAAAAACCCTTATATTCCTCAAAAGTGCGACTTTTCTCAATTAGGTATCATTTAAATAAATTCAAACTTTTCTTTTAATTTTTTCAATAGTTTTCAATCACATTTTTAATTATAAATTATAATTAAAAATGGCCCCTTCAATGATGGTCGACCCCTTGAGATAAAACACTTAAGTTATAATATTAAAATATTATAACTTTATAATATAAGCTCCGAATAATTAATATTTTAATTAATCAATTAAAATATTAATATCTCCCTCAAAATATGTCCGATTCACGAACCGTCTGAAGCTGGCGAATAAGTGAGTGATTCCGCACATGACCAAACCATATTGCTAAAAATAGCAGGGGTGCCTCGCTGAGTGCCAAATACTGCTAAAAATAGCAACTCAGGCAAATGGTGTCCGAATGAGCCGAGCAGCCAGCCCCGGTAAATCCGACAGCGAGCCAAAGCCAAGCTCCTCGGGACCCTCTATCCATCTCAATGGCCTCGGGGTTCATATAATGACACAATCATCGACAAAGAGATGTCAGCTGAAGGGACATGGCGGTCATGAGTCACATGCATGACATCCACCGCGGCTGGCTCGGGAGGTGAAACAAGAACTTTCTTTCAAATCTCGAAAATACGTAACAAGGGCTTGCACCTCAAATTCCTCTATCTCAGAGGAAAATGCATTAACAAGCGATTTCACTTCAAACTTCTCTCATGGAGAAGAACTCATTAAACAGGCTCACTAATACTGAGACTCTTTCTTAGTCAAGGCTGGATTCTCCACCATACCAAGCTTGTCTCGAAAGTACACAAACTTTATCCTGGAGAGAGAGGCTTGGTGAGAATATCTGCCATCTGCTCATCAGTGCTGATGTACCTCAACTGTACAGCCTTTTGCAATACCATATCTCTAATGTAGTGGTACTTGATCTCAATGTGCTTGGTTTTTGTCATGGAACAGGTGTGAGGAAAGCTTCGCAACTCAAATTATACAGCCAGACCAATGGTAGGCTCCATTGATGCCAAACAATCTCCAAGGAGCTTCTGACCACATTAACTAGAGCTACCACACAAATTGCATTGCTCTTCCTCTAGCATGCTCAATGCCACGAGATGACTACTTCACCTTTGCAGGATATCATAAAGAACTGGCCCGAAGCAACAACGGTACTCTTCGATCTAAAACACATCACCTTAATTAGAATCGGTATAACCATGTAACTCTAGGTGACACTCGAGTATCTCAACATATCCATATTTGCTTTCCATGAAATATCTTTCGAGGATATGTTTAAATTTGCAACAAGATGTCTGTCTCGATTCACATAGGCGGCTAAGTGCACTCATAGCACCAACAAATATCAGGTCTAGTGTTAACTAGATACATCAAGGACCCAATCAGTTGTCTATACAATGTAGGATCCACTAAGTCTGAACTAGCTGCAGCCTCCTTCAATTTAAGTAGGTTGGTCTCCATGGGTGTAGACATGGATTTGCAATCCATCATACCAAACCTCTTAAGTACATCAATGGTGTACTTCCCTTGACTCAAAATCATCTCATCTGGTTTCTACCAGACTTCTAAGCCAAGGAAGTAATGAATGAGCCCAAGGTCCTTCATCTCAAATTCAGAAGCCAACTCCTTACATTTGAGAATTAGGTGATCTTCTCCAGTAAGGATCAAATCATCAACATATAAAACCAAAATCAATGCATCACCATCAATTACCTTAAAGTATAGATTGGAGTCGGCATCATTCTTCAAGAAGCCCAAACTTGATAGGTAATGATTAATCCTTTCGTACCATGCACGAGGAGCCTACTTAAGACCATACAAGGCCTTCTTCAGCTTGCAAACATGAGACTCCTTTCCATGTACCTCGAACCCATCAGGTTGCTCGATGTAAACTTCTTCCTCTATCACACCATTTAGAAAAGCTGTCTTCACATCCATTTGATGAATCTTCCATCCTCTAGATGTAGCAATGGCAATGATGGTTCTAACAGAAGTGTAGCAAGCAACAAGAGCAAATGTTTCTTCATAATCAATTCCCTCTTTCTGTGAAAAACCACGAGCCACAAATCTTTCCTTGTACTTCTCTATGCTCCCATCAGCTGCATGCTTAATCTTGAAGAGCCATTTGGAAGATACCACAGATTTTCCTTCGGGTCTAGGAACAATCTCCCAAACATCATTCTTGAGAATTGATTGGTACTCCTTTGTCATAACATCTTTCCAAACTTGTTGGTAGAGCTTCCTCCACTAAGCTCGAGACTCATGTCCCGATAAATCAAGGCAAGCTGGAGAGACTTATGCTTGACTTTTACTTTCTGAATGTTCCTCTAGGGTTACCAAATCTCATTTGACCTCTTGCATAGTTTATGTGAGCCCAAAGAGGTCTCTTTCTTCTAAGCACAATATCGGTAGGCCTATCAGTAGGTTCCAAGGGCTCAACTTGATCAACATCTTCCTTTGGTTTGGAAGTCTCCCTCTAAATCTCAGGAGTATGGTCAACTTCCATATCCTGAGGAGACTCTTCATTGTTGATCTCCATATGAATGCCCTGGATCTCTAAATGCAACATCTTTCTCGAATCTCTTGTCCTACTGATCTCGTTCCAACTTCTGTCTTGGGATATATCTTGTGGGCTTTTAGGTGTCTCACTGTAATACAAATATTCCCTTCTTGCCGGAAGGCTCCAACTTAGTTCTCTTTTCCTTTGGAACATGAACATAGACCGGACATCCAAAGATCCTTAAATGACTAACCTCTGGCTTCTTCCCTGTGAAGGCTTCTTCCGGAGTCATATTCTCCAAGATCTTGTGAGAATTTCTTTATTACGAACATACACGGCCGTCTAAACTTCTACCCATAAGAAAGTTTACAAGTCTCTTGATCATGGATCATGGCCTTCGTTAACTCCGCGATTATCCCGTTCTTCTTCTGCCTTTTCCATTGTTGAGGGATTATAGGGGCAGCATAACTCCCTCATAATCCACCGCATCAATACAAAAATACTCCAGCAAGCTAGAGAAATTATATTCTCCTCCATTGTCAAATTTAGAGGACCTTAATTCTTTCACCAGAAAGATTCTCTACTAAAGCTTTGAACTCTTTAAACCTTCCTAACACTTCCTCAGATTCTTTAGATTTCAAAAAATAAATCCAAGTCTTCATAGAGTGGTCATCAATAAACAAAACATAATACAAGAATCCACTCGAAGATGGAACAGACATAGGTTCACATAAATCATAATGAATAAGGTCTGAAATGCACTTAGATCTATTTTCTCTACTATGGAAAGGGGCTTTTGAATTCTTACCCCTGGCGCATCCCTTGCAAGTTCCTTCATGTTCCTGATTGAACTTGGGAAGTCCCGTGACCATCTTCTCCATGATAGGTAAGGCTCGGAAGTGGAGGTGCGCCAATCTTCGATGCCATAGATCACATAGACTTGAAGAATCATGAACCAAAGCTTGTAGAGGGCGCATGCAGACCCTGTAAAGACTTTCATGTCTAACTCCAATTACTTGAGCATCCTTGAAGCTAGAGTTCTCCATCCACACTAGAACTTTGCCTTTGGAGAAGGCAACTTGATATCCTTTATCTTCCAAGGCTGAAATAGAAATAAGATTGCACTTGATTCCAGGAACATAAAGAACATTACTCAACTGAAGTGTGATGCCGGAATCCAAATGAAGTGTAGAGTCCCAATTCCTTTCACGGAGTAGCTAGCATCATCTCCAATGATGACTTGCTCGGAAGACTCCTTCTCCACCAAACTTGATAAGTGCTCCTTAAAACCAGTGATGTGTTGTGAAGCACCACTGTCGATCAACCAAGTGTTGGTGTCTTGGTACATTGCTTGACAATACCGAGTAGAACAAATATTCACTTGATCCTTTTGGAGGCATCATCAACAAGCAATGGCTTGTTGCTTAGGTCTAGTTGGACAATGCTTAGTGAAGTGCCCAAACTTATCACACCTAAAGCATTGAATCTTGGACATGTCTCTCTTCTTCTTGAAGGGAGGTGCATCATCATTTCCCTTGTCTCGATTCCTCTTGAAGAATCTTTTGCTTCCATCTTTTCCTTTCTTCTTTGAAGCATGGGAGGTGAGAACATGAATGTCTTCATTCTTTGAACTTTGACCAACACCTCTTGCCAACAACCTTGATTCTTCTTGAATGCAATCTGATCTTAGGCAATCAAACTTAGGCAATTTTGATCTTGCACGATTCCCTGAATGTAAGATTCCCAAGACAAAGGTAGACCATTGAGAGCGAGCATAGTCAAGTCTTTGTCATCAACCATATGCCCTATTGTCGAGAGTTGATCTCTCAAATCTGAAATCCTCATAAAGTATGCAATCACTGATTCACCTTTCGCCATCTTCACATGATGTAGTTGTTGCTTCAGTGCAAGTGCTCGGCTGGTATTGTTGATTTTGTACATCTCTTCCAATGTTTTGAACATGTCTCTTGTTGTCTTCAACTTAGAGACGATAGGAACAATATGATCCTTGACTGAATCAACCAATATCTTCATTGCTTTAATATCTTTCTTCACCCACTGCAACTTCTCTTCTTCCTCCTCAGGTTCAGGAACGCTAGACTCCACGAACTCACTCAAGTCATTTTCACGCAAGGTAAGCATGATCCTAAATCTCCATGATGTGAAGTTAGATGCTCCCTCGAGTCTATCCTCAATCTTCAAACCGTTCACCATCTTGACTAATGTAGAAAATGAACAAAGAAGTATGAAGGAGAGAATAGGGTTATCACTGATTAGGAATAAATCTGATCACGATCCTCTCAAACCCGCTTTGATACCATGTTAGTTTTTTTATCAGATTTAATGCACAAAATTTAATTCAAAAATCAAACATAATAACACAGTAGATACCCTGGGAAAACCCTCCTCTTGAGGGAGAAAAACCCAGCAACAATATATCAATTATATATTATTCAAGAATCAACACTCCTTGTACAATAAGGCCGAACTCAAGGCTAAGTAAGAACACCAACTTTAGATGCAAGATACAGATTACAATCTGCTCTATATGTATATCAATATCTGCTCTTGAAAGAACTTCAACCTACTCTTGAAGGAGATCGCCCTTAGAGAAAATCGCAAACTGCTCAAGATATAACTCGCACTTGAATATAGAATGAATATCGGACTTGCTTGATTGTGACAATGAGAAGACGAATCCATATATATACATTATGAAGGGACGCCACCCTTCTTAATACAAGTTGGCTAGCAATCAAGAATATATTATCATTCAAAGAGACGCATCCAATAAAAGGTAAGTCGTCCTCATAGATAATCGCGCCAAGAGATAAGAGGTCGGCCTCATCACAAGTAACTAATAAAAGACGTGTCTCTTCATTGCTTCATGTCGGCTCAAAAGAAGGAGTGTATATAATTCAAATAGCCATTGAGGCTCCATTTGAATTATCGCCATATGCTGGTCTGGAAGATACAGCCTGACGCTGCTCTTGAACATCAACAGCTATCTCCATAGCCAAATCTCACACAAATTCATGAGTTTCACATGACATCATACCTTGTGTATTGATGGCTCATCATGGAACATTCAGAGGATTGATCATTGGATCACACCAACATACTTGCATATACAAGCACTTCCTAAGTTGGAGTATTCCAAATCTCTCAAGCATTATAGGAGAGTGAATGATATTTTTCTCATGCACTTAGTTTAGGAGATGGAAAATTGTCATGTCTCCTTTTCAAAAAAATAATATTTTGAGGGGGCCCAGTCATTTCATTTTCAAAAAATCCCACTTAAATATTATTTAAAAAGTGTTTTTAACATTTTATTTCCTTGGATGTAATTTAAAAGTATTTTTAAAATACTACGAAGGGAAAAACAAAATAGATTAAAATTAAAACTAATAGAGGGCCTGGAGACAAAGAGCCTACAAAAGAGAAGTCAAAGCCCATCGTTCATCTTCATTTTCAAATTTCAAATTTCAAGTTTGCATTCAAGAACGAAAACCTTTGTTTGGCAATTTCTAGAGGACGAAAATCCTCTTAGAAACATCTCGGAATTGGAAACCAAACCCCTCATTTTCTTTGGGCAATTCTATAAAAGAATTGCAATTGTGTTTCAACTGGCAAACGATCTAATTTTGCAAGTAAATCTCATACCAGCAATATTATTGAGAATTTGAATTTCATATTTGACAAATTATATTAAGATTAAATATATTATTAGTTTTTAATTGTTATTTGTTATATCAGTTATTTGTGTAAAATTTAATTTTATTTATGACTGCATTTAATATTATTATTGTTATAGCTGCTGTACCAAACCAATTGGGAGATCGCCGAATTTTTTATTTAATTATTAGGAAATCCTAGTGCAAACTTTAGGCTGCTGCAGCCTAACAATGCTGAGCACAGCCCTTAGAATTATTATTGGAAGCTGCCGTATTTTTTAAGGGGCTGTTGAATCTTCACCATGCCATACATTACGTGCTAATGTTCGTAGCAGCTCTATACATGGTGGGGCCTGCCAAAACTGGAGTAAACAAGTCCCATGGCTGCCTTTGTGGAATGTCTGATATGATTTTGGGAGTTAACATTATATTACTTGATATTTGGAATATTATGATCTGATTTGTGGTTGCTGTTAAGACTATCCTTTGGCAGTTATTAAGGTTTTCGAATATTAGTGTTGCTGGCAAAATATCTATAACTCTGAATATTATTTCTAGTAAAAATATTTATTTTAGAAGGGTTTATTTATGGTTTATTTGGCTAACATTTTAATAATCAGAAATTAATTAGGTTAGATTTATTAATAAACAATTTAATATGAGATTGTTGCTGTAGGGTTTACTTATTTAATTTTCTGTATTTTAGTTTTAGTTTAATTAAAATCAAAAATATCAAATTGCATGCTTCATTTCAGTTTTCGTAAATCAAATAAAAATTATAATTTGCATTTGTTATCATATTTCACTTTCAGTTGCATATCAAAAGAAAAATTATAAAATTTCATATTGTTTAAGATCTCAATTTGAGGACATTACAATGGTATAAGAGTTTTGATCTTACCAGTCTATAATGTAGAAAACTAACAACTGAGTGTAGATCTACAATGAACACGAGTGAAAAAGAACTAAGATATTATCAAAAGAAGAAAGAGAAAACCATGGGTGACCTAAATAGGAGAGAAGAAACAAACTTCCAAGAGATTGTCAATTGAGATACCAAGGGATTAGCTAGGGAGATCCAAACTTCCATGGGGGAGTAGATGTCAGATTCAGTTCAAACCTTGAGGGAGACAAATCACTATTTGGGTACATCTAGGCCAATCCAAAATGTTGCAGAAGGAAGCAATTCAACCAATGATTAGATTTTGATCAATCCACCCACCAAGACCTTAAGGCCAAGCTTTTACAAAAAGTAGTTCCACTAGGGTAGGAACAACAAATTCAACCACACATGGAAAATGACATGGCAAGGTATTATGAAGAATATAATGCTCTTAGGCAAGCAATAATGATCTATCCTTTGTTGAGTCTCTGATTTGAAGACGAGGAATGAGCATAGAAGAGGAAGAAGAAAGGAAGAGTTATTTCAACATCATGCAAGACTGGGTTTCTACAAATACCATTATGATTTCCAAGGTATGAATCAAGCAATTCACAATGCTTTAACCTTCCATGAATTTTGTGTACAATACATGAAGCATCGTCCTAAGGGAGAAAGAACAGTTCAACAGGAGTTGGAAAAATTGTTGGAAACAAAGATCCAACAGGCTACCAAGGAACATGTCCTGCAAAAGGAAGGTAAGGATTTTTTATCAAGAGAAGATATTTTACTAACTTCTAATTTATCAAGAGAAGATATTTTACTAACTTCTAATGAGTATGGGTGCCAACAGGATGATGATAACCTGCTAAGGAGGGAAAGACATTATTTGTTGAATGCAAAGAACCCAAGATGGAAGAAGACATGCCAATTCATGAATTACCCAACAATCTTCCAAAAGTTGAGTCATTGCCGCATATGATTGATTTTCATGATAGCCATGTTGATGAACATGCAATTGAAGAGAATTATTTGGTTAATACTAACACAAAAATTTTGAGTTGCAAAAGCGGGTGCATTAAGACCATCAATCTTGAAGCAAAGGGTGAGTCATTTATTTATGTGATTAATTTTTAAAATAATCATATTGACGAGCGTGCAAATAAGAAGAATGTTTTAGTTAATCACTAATTCTAAAATTAGAAATTATAAGAAGAATTGTGTTAAGGCAAATATTTCATATACATCTAAATCAGTAGTAGAAGCTAAGTACTTTGACTCTTTCTATAGTTAAAGTTCAAAAGGTGTAAATAATGATATTAGCATAGATTTATTGTTTCATACTATGTCATTACAACATTTGTGTCTTGATGGGAAGCATTCTATAAACAATGAGAGGGTAAAGGATACAAATTACAACATAAGGTATCTAGATTCCTTGGCTAAAATTCAAATTGATTATGCATGTGTGATCCAAGTGACATGTACAAGAAAGACAAGAGTTTTAACATCATCACTTCTAATGAATTTCTCATCCCATGCCATTGGATTAAAGGTGACCCCATGAAGACTCATATAGCTTATGTTGTGAATTTTAACAAGGTTTTGATGGCTCAATACTCGAAGTTCATGGGAAAATCCAGTACATTAAGCTCTACATTTGAGGAAAAGTTTATGATGCCTAATATAGACCAAGATCTAATTGCATTTGTAGAGATAGTGATATGCTTGATACAAAAATTGGTAAGCAAGGTAAATGTCATTTCAATATTCAACTTTTTCTAAGCATAGTGTGGAATTTTTTTAACAAGTTTTCCACACTTGAATGTACGAAGAAGAATGCATAGTGTTATAAGAAACTTCAATGGCTTCACCATTCCTTACACCAAGAAAGCACAACAGCTTGTCATCACTTCAAGGAGACACAAAGTGAGCAATAACTTCTATGTCATGGGTCTAAGAGAGACCAACATAATAGTAGGTATGCAAGGGTTACATTTTATTGGAGAATTCACAATGGAATTAAGCTTCAAGGGAACACCAGTAGCACGTCAAGGTGCTAAGATGGAACTAAGAGTCCATGGAAAAAGTAGCTTGGACGGCACATCAAATAAAAATAACCATGACTTCATCCATAGGCAAGAGACTTCATCATATTTGGTCTAATTTGTTGAATAAGCATAATAGGTTGTTCAGTGTTATACCTCTAGGATGGCCGCCAAGTAGAGGATTTCATCTAGAGATAGGGAAGGAACTAGACAGAGGTATCTTTCCTATCGAAGAAATAAGATTTGGAACCCTATGGAATTGTCTGAAAAGTGTTTAGAATAATATCAGAGTAGTGGTGGTGAGCTCATAAAGCAACCCTCAGCCTTGTGAAAGTTTGAGGATATCTTCAAGCAATGGAGAGAGAATGCCATTCATTGTCAAATCAAAGAGGAGAATATGATGAGTTGGTTACATTCCTTGCCTAACTCAAGTCAGAAATGGAAAGGTACAATCATGCGTCTTATCATAGGCATCCCAAAGGTTGGCATTTATGTTGTAAATCATGCACACTTCATGGTTATTTATCAAGTCATTCAATTATTTTTCAAAGAGATAGTCAAATTAC
Source organism: Sequoia sempervirens (assembly GCA_007258455.2). Taxonomy (NCBI): domain Eukaryota; kingdom Viridiplantae; phylum Streptophyta; class Pinopsida; order Cupressales; family Cupressaceae; genus Sequoia; species Sequoia sempervirens. The sequence continues at coordinate 185,484 of VDFB02290684.1, forward strand.
ATGGATTGCATAAAAATATGAATGATAGAGATGGTAGATCCCATAGAGCTTTTTGGCAAGCATTGTCTCACTTGACAGGCACAAGATCCAAGCTTTACGAACTTTGCAAGATTATGAAGAGCCATGGTAAGGTTGTTTCTAATAGGATAACTAATCATATACATTTATTTTCTTTTCCTCAAATGGTTAAATGGTTTTTCAAAGAAGTGATTAAGTCGCATAGAGTGCCTAACAATTTTGCAAAGAATAGAAAATTCCTTAGTGTGTGGTTGTGGAAACCATTTCAATTGATAGGTATTGAATCTATTCCAAGTACAACACACCACTTTCACACTGATGAACAAACAAATGAAGTAAACAAATGGATCAACAAACACCTAAGGAGCTACATCACTTCCTATCACATGTCAACAAGTATGTACCCATCTATGGTGCTTTATGGCTATGATCTCTTTAACTTTTGTGAAATTAGTGTCTACAAATAATAAGGTACCAGCCACTAATGATTGGATCGAAAATCTCCAAGGCACATTGGGAGCAATCAAAGATCATTTTTGACAATCTTATGAAATGCAAAAACTCTATGAAATCATCCACATCAAAGAGAAGAAATGTCATGTCCCCTTTTCGATAGCCACCTTGATGAGCGTTTAGCCTTTATTTATTCCTGAAGGCTAAACAGGAGAAATAAGGGAGTAAGTATTAAATTAATTATTTTTAAAGTTATTTCAATAAAGTAAAATTAAAAGATAACTTTATATTTAATTAATTTAATAAAGTGACTTGAAAAAAATTATTATATCATAAAGTCACTTAAGGGAATAATATAATATTATTTCTAGAAGCTTCTTGGAAGTCTTGGTGAAATCTTTATAAGGAGCTGTTGGCTTAGCATTTGACCATGCTTGATTTCGATTTCATTTCTCATTACCAGTTTGGTAAAGAAGCTTGAATGCTTTGCATTGCTTGAGGGTTTGAAGACTCTAGAGTACCAGGTTTGGTTGTGAAAGATCAACCCTAGCTAGAGTTTGTTGATGAATCCATCAAGGGTTTCTATAGGTTCTTAATTTGTTGGATTAAACAAGGGTTTTTTGTATCATTGCAATAGTTGTATTATTGCAAGGATTTATTTAGTGCAATAGCTGAGGTATTATTGCACTTGCAAGTTGAATTGATGCAGTAGCTGGTTTATTACTGCATTGCACAAGTGTAGCAGCTGGTTTATTGTTGCATTTGTAGGAGATATTTCTGCTGGAACATTTCAACCAAATTTGAGAGAATTAGAGCAAATCAATTTTTGTGGATCAATATTCAATCATCCTTGAGTTCAATTGCATTAGGATCTCTAATATTATTTTCAATTTATTCTACAGGTCCAATTTATTGTTGAAATCGACTTTGGTAAGGAAGTATTGAAAGAATTCAATTTTGTGGTTTCTGCTGAATAAGAAATTTGAGCTTGGAAGGAAAAATAAATATAGGATTTTGGAGGTTTTACTTAGTAAGCCAGGTGCATCATTCTTGAGCTAAACTCAGTTTGAATATATTGTTGGCATTGCATTTTCATTCTAATTTAATTTTATTATTGGAGGTCTTAAAAATCATTTTCAGTATTTGAAAAAATCCAATTTGTGTAAAAGCTGAACATTTTGTGGAAAAGTCACGATCAGACAAGGAGTTGTCCTCTCTAGCAGATAAAGACAGTTTGCGAGAGACAAACTCACATCAAGACAAATCGTGACTTGGGAGCTATGACAGCTTCAGAAATCAAAGACAGTGGGAACAATCGAATATCAAATAGGAAATTAGATTAAAACTTAAGACGATCGGACCAAATAATATAGTCAATGTTTTGATCGGGAGTTGTCTAAGAGTCTGCTCCATTTTGGTTGATCGCCACTACAAGACAGAGAACATATGAAGACAAATACTCTATAGTGCATCGCCAGCTGGAGATACAATATAATCGATATTATCACCAAGACGATTTAATATCAATGCTTTAGGAGGATCCGCCAAAAGACAAGTCTGCTCAATATTATATGTCAATATAAGGTGGTGCTAGGGACAAAAGTCGTGGCAACAATTATATGCGCTCCCAGCTGGGCGAATTTACATGTCATCAACCACAAGGTCGCTACCTACCAGTCACAACTACAGTTCAATATTGAAATATTCAATCATCCAAGTTCTTTCAATATTGGGATATTCATGTTAGTTTTATGATCAGATTAGAGTGCAGAAATTAATTCAAAAATTCAACACAATAACACAGCAGATACCCTAGGAAAACCCTCCACTTGAGGGAGAAAAACCCAGCAACAATATATCACTTATATATTGATTCACAAAGAGAAACTCCTTTACAATAGAGGCCAATAATGAGGCCAAGAATATGCACCACAAACTGATGCAATCACAGATATAATCAGATGTAACTCGATGAAGATGAATCTCAGCCTTCAACAATATCGAACTGCTCTTGTATATGAACTCGCACTTTGAAGAACACAGACTTGTGATGAATATGAATGGAATGAATCAATGATGAAACAATGAAGGACATCGAATATATATACAAGGTGATGGAGAGGGACGTGACCTTTCAAAACAAGTTGGCCACAAAGAAGAACACATCCCTTCAATAAATCGCAACCCAAACAAGCATGAGGTCGGCCTCATTAAAAAAATACATCTCTTTATTAAATCGTGCCTCTTCAATAATTAAATATAATAAACATGGATCATGCCTCTTCAACAAATTGATGTCTCTATAAATTAAATAGCCCTAGGCTATTATTTAATTTATCATCATGAAGTAAAGGAGATCGGCTGGAAGTAATGACCGACGCTGCATGAACATCAAAAATTCAATCATTCAGGTTCTTCAAATTATTAGTATTTGCATTATTTAGTGGCATTTAGAAGCATCAAACTTCAAAGTATCGCTGTCATTTTGTAAATTACAGTTGGAAATTACATTCAGAATCTTGAATATTGTAATCAGGCATTACCATATTTAAACACTGTAGAGTCTGCATTTAGTCATTGTAATTCATCTAAGATCATAAGCAAGCCTATAGCTGTAGCTCATGTATCGCTGCCTTTACAAACTGCATTATACTACTGTCATAACAGCTATAAGAGCATTGTAAGTGAAGATAGGTGATGCCATTCAGTTGCTGTTATCATTGACATTTGAATGTATAAGCTGCCTTTCATGTTAATATCATTCAAGAGGAGTGGAGCTTGATTACAAAGTGTTTGATAGAATACCTACCTGTTGTAGTTATGTAAGGGAATGTATTTTCAGTCATATTGCATTGCTATTTCTATTTCAGTTGTTAGAACATTGCATTAGAGTCTTAAAATTTATGACATTTTCATATGCATTGAAAATACAACGAAAAACTACAATCAGCAGTTGAAAGAAGCTTGCTAAGAAACTGTTTGATGAAATTCTTAAGAGCAACAAAACAGAAAAATTAGACCAGATTTTGCCAGGGTCCTTACAGTGGTATTAGAGCTAAGATTCCTGCTAGCCTGTTGGGTAGTGGAGTTTTGTTTCAGCTCATCAAAACAGATCAGAAATTCAGTTGGGTTTCATGGCTACTTCTAGCAATTTAGAGGAAGCTTTGATGGAAGCAGTGATTCAACATCAGGATAAAATGCTGAAAAGAATGAAATTATGGAATAAAGAATGGGAAAAAGGATTGGAAAATTTGGAAAAGTGGAACAAAGAACAAGAGGCCGACAAGATTTTTCATGAGAGATTGAAGTTTATTGGTGAAAAGCTGAAATTCTTACCACAGGTCAAAATATCTCTTCTTAACATTTTGGAAAAGGCTGAAAGTCGTTTCTGTACGATGGGACAGTCACCTTCTCAAGCAACGCGTAAGGCTTTGTTGCCTTTGGTACACTCTTTGGGTAAACCAGAACTTTTGCAGCATCAAGATGAGGAGGTTAGACTTGCAGTTGTCACTTGTATTAGTGAAATCATGAGGATCATAGCTCCACAAGAACCTTATGAAAGTGGTAAAATGAGACAGGTTATGCAATTGATGGTTGAAAGCTTTCAGGGGATACGTGACATCAAAAGCCCTACTTTCAATAAGAGGGTTAAAATTCTAGAAATGATAGCAAGGGCATGGTCATGTGTTCTCATGTTTGATCATGATGGTCTTATCCTCCAGTTATTCGATTGCTTCATATCAGGAATCAGGAAAAGACATCCAGACAATGTGAAGACAGATATGTTCACTATCTTGTTCGTGATCCTTGATGAGGATGAGGATGTTTGCAAACAACTGCAATCTAAATTGTTAATCATTTGGAGAAAAGAGCAGCATGTTTCAACTGCAGCATACGATCTCACAAAAAAGTTGGTTGAATGGAAAATTGAGAAGTTCAGGGAACTCTTGAATGCACAAGAGTTAATCTCATTTGGTCTACTCATTCCATCTTCTCTACTTGAGGAGAGCAGGCCATCATCTAGTGGAGCAGCTAAATTGAAGAATGAGATCATAGAACAACCTGAGCCCACATGTGTTGAGACACTTGATAAGGGCATCGATGATGATTTTACAAGTGGAATTAGTGCTAACCTAATTCCAAATCAGAATAATTGTATGCAGGACATGGCGGAAGAAGGAAGTTGGGTGACTCAAGAAAAAACATATGCTTACTCATGTGAAGGAGAAGCTAATCATACACCCCATAGTCAGCACAGTTGGAGGAACCAGTTGAAGGTGAATGAGGATGACATTGTGGCAGCCTTATCTCATCATGACAAAATGCACAAGATGATTGAAAAACACCTTTGGACGGTTCAGTTAGAGAGAAGACAAAAAGGAGAAGTAGAGTCTTCTCATGACAGCTTGTCGGAAGTCAAAGAAGGTATGGGAACAATGAAGACAAATTATTTACACCTTCTTTCAGATCGTGCCCACCTTCTCAACCTCATTGAGATCTATTCAGATGCTTTAATGAGGAAAGAAGAGGAAGTTGATCAGCTCTCTCATGAGCTTCAAGTCACCAGCGATTCCTTGAGGATGACTCAGATAGCTCTTCAAGAAACAGAGATTCGTGTTGATGAGCTCTACTTAGAGTTGAGTTCGGCTCGAGATTCATTATGTATAGCAGAGACTCAATCATCTATGGCAGCTAGGACACTTGTTGAGGATAGTAGCGTGAGTTCTCCTAGCATTCACACTTAGGATACAAGTGTAGTGCCTTGTGTGTTGGATAGGCATGAGGAGTCAGTTGGAGATGGGTGCATCATTCTTGATCTTGAGAGGTATATGATTGAGTTGCCAGTTGATTTCAGTCTATGGTTTGGAAATAGACATGTTGACAGCAATATCCCAGCACCGTCCTCGTGGGTTTTACCTCCCACTTCATTGATTGATGGCTGTCCTACTTTGTTGGTTGGAGTTCTGTCAGGGTACACCTTAAGGGCAGCAGTTGTTGAGATAGATAGGGGATGTTAGGATAGTCACTTTGGAGTTAGAGGATGGAGTGACGATGAGTTCTCATCTTCGGGCAGCAGAGATACTTTTTGCTCCATCATGGACTTGATTCACAGGTTATAGGGTGTTGTTTTGATTTATGCCAGCAGCTTGTCAGATGTTGGTACATGTTTATATGCACCTATGTTGGGCACCATTCACATTCTCAGGAGACCTCTTAGTGTGGATTGGATTGATGATGATACAGACACATCAATCTTGGCTGCAGGTTCAGGCATCATTGCAGACTTGAGCACCAGGCTCTATATTGGTACTTTTGAGATTGACATTGGTCAGTCTTGTCAAAAGAAGACAGTTTCTTCTCAGTCTTGCATGCTAGACCCCGGTGTTGATCCAGCCTCTTTTTAGGAGTTTGAGGGCACTGATGATGGTATTCTTTTCACTCCTGATAGTGAGTCAAGACACTTGCAGTTGCTATCAGATAGAGGTATTGTTGACAGGGTCGCACAAGGTTGTGATGACATTGTTGTAATGTCCCCTTCTTAGTGGACATCGCATTGATTGTTTAGCCTTTATGCTCCCAAAGGCTAAATGGTGAAATAAGGGAGAAATTATTAAATTAATTATTTTCTAAGGTTATTAAATAAATTAAAATCAAAAGGTAACCTTATATTTAATTAATTTAATATAGTGACTCAAATAAATTATTATAACATAAGGTCACTAAAATAAAATAATTAATAATTAATTGGAAGCTTCTAGAGGGGGCCGACCTCAAGAGAAGAAAAAGTATATTAAGAGGGAGGGGCTTTGCTTCTAATTCGTCTAGGATATTTGATACTTGACTTTGATATACTTGTTGTGGAGAAGCCTTGGGTTTCTGCAGTCTATATTGGAGGTCTTTGGGAACGAATAATCCCATTGATTTGCATAACTAAGGTAGTGAAACTATCTACTGAAGGGTTGCAGCTGTTGGAGGTGATATTTCAATCATCTCGCAATTGCAAATTTAGTGGCCAAGGGCCAAATTTGAGGAGATACGATTAGGGAAAGCATTGAAGATTATTTCAGTTCAAAGAAATCATCAACTTGTTCCTTTAAGGGACAATTTTGCATAGCATACACTCAGATTTGCATTTTCAGTCATGGAGGCAGCTAGTGGGTGACCACGATTTTGATGGTGCAAGCTTGGTTTGGCATCGATTTTGTTTGGGAAGTGGATTGCTCCACTCTAGGGGCTGTGTTAATGATATTTGGAGCTTGAAGGAGGCGTTGGGAGTTCTTAATTTTAATTTCTGCAGTGACAAGTCAGAAAACAGGGGCGGCCATCAAGGAAAATTTGATTTGGTTGAAGAAGATTCAATTGGTGTCAACTATATAGTTGCTGCTCATACTTCAGCAAGGGCGCATCTTCTCCCAGGTTCTCCATGCTCATTGCATTCATATAGGTTTAGATAATATTGTACTTGGATTTTTAGAATGTTGCATACTTTGTAAGCCAAGAGTCTTGGCTATCAACAATAGCATTGTACTTGAGATCGCATTCAATAAAGGAGGGATAAATTGCATGCCAATTGTTTAACGTAATGCTTATATTGATAGAGCTCTAGATTATCATATGAGTATGCATGCAAAGTGTTTATAAAAAGGTCAATTGGCTGTAGGAGTACATTTTTCATGTAGAGTTCATGTATTTGCTTCCAAAAAGACAAAAAGAATTGCATTATCATCTTAGATCATTGCTTAGGCATTGTAGTGCTAATTTGCAAGCATTTAAACCACATTTGAGATCATTCCAAGCAAACAAAACAAATTGAAAATACAGAAACAGCAAGTTTAGAGGTTGTGTGAGAAGTGTTTGACAATATTCCTTTAGGCCTTAATCAGCGAATTAGGGTCAGATACTGCAAGGAATATTACAATGGTTTCAGAAGTTTGAGCATTGCCATTTTGGTCTATCCCACTCCTTTAGCTGAAAAACCCTAAAAGTGTTAGAGGCCCATAGCAACCAAGATCTTTGTTCACATTTTGGTGAACCTGACGATATTCCTTGAGGGCAAAAATCACAACAGAACTAGCAAGGGATATTACAGTGGTATCAAAGCTTTGATCCTGCCATCCTGGAGGGTTAAAAGTTTTTCACGTAGCCACAAGAAGTTGGGCCACACAGATAATATACTCGTCAAAGAGCAGTACAACAAAGAGGGAGACAAAGGAAATGGTAGTCCACCTAGAAATGGAAGGAATGGGGGACCTAATGAGGATTAAGATGACCATCAGTTTTTTAGACGCTTGGCAACTGGGCAGGAACAGGTTGCAATGGTTGTACAAGCACTTATGACACAATTACAACAAATGAACACTCAAGGGAGACAAAAGTCAAAACTGTGATCTTGATGATAATAGGAGTGTGGTTGGAACACCTAGAGCACAACGAGCACACTCTCGTACTATAGATAGACCTACACGTCCTACTTTCTTCAAAAATGAAGGGGAAGAGGAAAATGTGGAAGAAGAAGGTGAGGCAACATTTGCTAATAATCTTATGGTAGCAAACGATGAATGGGAATTGTTGACACCGGAGGTTAGGGAACGCATTAGCTTTGACAGGTTTTTAAGTCAAAGAAGAGAGCACTACAGAGAAAGACAAAATCGAAGACCAAGGGGCCAAACAAAGAACTCAAACAAGCTACCAGCAAACTCACATTGCCTACCTTTGATGGCAGTGGGAAGATAACAACTCAATCATGGGTACACAAATTAGATACATTTTGAAACTTCGACCCATGACCGACAAAGATGCAATTAAATATGCCACTTTACATTTGGAGGGGGTAGCACATGAATGGTGGTATCATGGGATGGTCACACTACAACATAGCAGCATTACTTCATATCAAGAGTTCGTTGATATGCTAGTTAAGCGTTTCGATAAGAAGGATCTAGAGACATACTTTCAAGACTTGGCTCAACTCAAACAGGTTGGTAGTTTGGACAGCTACATTAGTGAATTTCAGAAGATTCCAGTCATCCTAACATATCCGAACGAAGAATTGTGGTGCTATTCATTGAGGGCTTAGTGGAACCATTGAGAGGATGGATAAAGGCATTTGACCCACTGACCTTGCAAGAAGCAATGACAAAGGCGAGGAATATGGAACTTGCAGCCCCACAAAGCAAATTCTCGTCAAAGGGTTCTTCTTCATACAAGGACAGTAAATCATTCTCCAAGAAGAAGGAAAAACGGGATGAAAAGGGGAAATCAGCAACACCCATGGATATGGAGACACTTAATGATTTGCGCAAAAAGAAGTTGCGCTTCTATTGCAAAGGGCCTTACAATGCAAACCATGATTGCCCTTTGAGACCTAAGGGCAAGGCAAATAGGATAATGTGGGCTTTCTATGAGGATTCCGAATTTGAAAATTCAAACTAGCAAAGTGATCACGAGGAATCTGAGGCAAAACATGAGGTAGAAAAGGAAAAGGAAGAGAGTGAAGCAGAAGTACACATCTCACTAGCATTCAGCGTGAAGGATCATTCAGAATACATGAAGCCTTAGCTAGATAAAAAATCATCACTCTACTTGATATAGGTGCCACACATAACTTCATTGATGCTAGGTTGGTTGAGAGACGTGGGATTCGCACTAAGGAGTTTGAAGGCATAAGGGTTAAGGTTGCTGATGGATACACTCCTAAGTGTGATAGGATGATTCCAGATCTTCCCATGCGTTTGAACAACTTTGAATTTAAGGCAGATTTTTATGTGGTTAACATGGGAGATACTGATATGGTGTTAGGGATGAAGTGGCTTCATGACATAGGTGAGTTCACCCTTAATCTTCAGGAGATGGAGATGAGATTTAAGGTGGATGGGAAGACTCATGTGCTTAAGGCTATTAGAGATACCAGTTGCAGGAAGATATCATTTAAGAGGATGGAGAGACTTATGTGGCATGACATGGTTGAGTGGGCAGCAGAGTGTGTTTTGATGCCAACACAAGGAGAACAGCAAAAGCCAGTCTACCATCCAGATATTCAAGAGTTGAGGATCAAGCACGGGAAGGTATTCAGTAACATTCCACCAGGTAGACCTCCACACAGAGGGATTGAACACATAATTGAGTTGGAGGAGGGTGCCAATCTCGTGATCGTCACACCCTACAGGCACCCTAAGCGGCTTAAGGATGAAATAGAAGAAACCATTAAGGAGTTGCTCGCTATGGGACACATTAGGCCTAGTAAGTCACCATTTGCCTCATCTGTTGTTTTGGTCAAGAAAAAAGATGGTACCTTGCGGATGTGCATTGATTACAGACTGTTGAACAAGAGGACGATCAAAAATAGGTATCCTATCCCTAGGATTAATGAGCTGATAGATGAGCTACATGGTGCCTGTTACTTTTCAAAAATAGACTTGAGATTAGGGTATCATCAGATTCGTGTTAGGGAGTAGTATATTGAGAAGAAAGCATTTTGTTGCCATTGTGGGCACTTTGAGTTTGTGGTTATGCCATTTGGGCTGACCAATGCACCTTCTACTTTTCAGTCGACTATGAATAGAGTCTTCCAGTCGTGGTTGAGACGGTTTGTGCTAGTCTTCTTTGATGACATTTTGATGTACAACAAAACATGGGAGAAGCATATTGCCCATCTAGATATAGTATTGGATATTCTTGATAGGGAGTCCTTGTATGCCAAGGAATCCAAGTGCAATTTGGGCATGACAGAGTTGTTGGATTTGGGCCACATAATCAGTGCAGAGGGAGTGCATATGGATCCTGACAAGGTCAGGGCTATTATTGAGTGGCCTACACCTGAGAGCCTTACACAGCTTAGAGGATTTTTGAGCTTATGTGGCTTCTACCGCAATTTCGTCAATGGATATTCACAGCATGTAGCACCACTTACGGATTTGACAAAGAAAGGGGCATTCGTTTGGTCTTCAAAGGCACGAGATTGCTTTGAGAAGTTCAAGAGGTTGATGACTACTTGCCCAATTCTTGCATTGCCAGATTTCACTAGACCGTTTGAGCTACAATGTGATGCTTCTGGTGAGGGGATTGGTGCAGTCCTTATGCAAGACAAGCATCCGATAGCTTTTGAAAGTAGGAAGTTACGGGGTCCAGAGAAGAGTTGCAGTATCTATGATAAGGAGATGTTGGCCATTATGCATGCATTGGCCAAATTCAGGCAATACCTTGTGGGCAGCAAGTTCTGTGTTAAGACAGATCATAACAGCCTAAGGCATTTCCTAGGACAGCGGGATCTTAACGATCATCAACAGAAGTGGGTGAGCATATTGCAATCATATGACTTTGACATTGCCTATGTCAAGGGGACTCAGAATGTAGTTGATGATGCTTTGTCTCGCCGTCCACATTTGAGCTCTATGATAGAAATTTCAAAGGATTGGAGACAATTGATTGTGGCAGAATATGCCAAGGACTCTTGGGCTTCTGGCATTGTTGAGGGGTCGATACAGGACAGCAGGTATTCAGTTGTAAATGATATTATCATTTACAAAGGGAGGATCTTTTTGACCCTAGGATCGGAGATGAAGAGCATAGTGATGAGATCCTTTCATGATACACCTATGGCAGGGCATCACGGGTATTTCAAGACTTACAGGCAAATTCGAGAGCGCTTCACTTGGAAAGGGCTCAAGTCAGATGTTCTTTGGTACGTTAGAGAGTGTCCTATTTGCCAGCAAAATAAACAGGAACACACATACCCTACGGGCTTACCACAGCCACTTCCAATTCCTAACAAGAAATGGGAATATCTATTCATGGATTTCATTACAGGCTTGCCGAAATCCCAGGGTAGAGATTGCATCTATGTAGTTGTTGATCGTTTGACAAAGTATGCAAATTTCTTTCCAATTGCAACTACATATTCAACTACACAAGTAGCAGAGCTATTCTTCCATGAGATATTTAGATTTCATGGGTTACCTCGGAGCATTGTAGTGACAGGGACAGTCGGTTCTTGAGTCATTTTTGGCAGGAGCTTTCAGATTATGTGGGACCGAGCTTACTCTGAGCACCAGTTACCACCAGCAGATGCATGGCCAGACAGAGATTGTTAACAAATGGGTGGAGGGATATCTCAAGAACTACATTGCAGGGCAGCAAAAGGGTTGGGTTAAGTGGATCTATCTTTGTGAGTACTGCTATAATACCACTTACCATCTCTCAATTCAAATGACACCATTTATGGCCTTGTATGGTTATGAGGCACCTAGTTTTCTTGATTTACTGCTGAGTGACAGTAGGATGCCTAGTACTGAGGATCTATTGCAGGATTATCAGGATATTATGAGGGCTCTCCGAGAGAATATATAGAAGGCACAAAATCAGCAGAAACAGTATGCAGATCAAAGGAGAGTAGAGCATTCATTCAAGGTAGGGGATATGGTGTATTTAATGTTGCAGCGCTATCGACAGTCCACTCTCAAGAAGAGTGGTGCAAAGAAGCTTAAGCCACGCTACTATGGGCCTTTCAAGATCATCAAGCAAGTTGGAGAGGTGGCTTATGAGTTGGAGTTACCGGCAGATAGTAGGGTGCAAAATGTGTTACATGTGTCACGCCTCAAGAAGACGTTAGGACATCATGTTGTTCCTTCCACAGTTTTACCACCCTTGAATGACGAGGGGAAGTTGATTCTAGTGCCCGAGGCTATCTTGGATGTTAGGGAGAGACAGTTGCGGAGACGGATTATCAGAGAGTATTTGATTAAGTGGAGGGACTTGTCGGTTGAGGATGCTACTTGGGAGAGTGAGGAGATTCTACAGCATCCAAAGTTGTGATTGCTTAGGGACAAGCAATTTCAGGGAGGGCGGACTGTAATGTCCCCTTCTTAGTGGCCATCGCAATGATTGTTTAGCCTTTATGCTCCCAAAGGCTAAATGGTGAAATAAGGGAGAAATTATTAAATTAATTATTTTATAAGGTTATTAAATAAATTAAAATCCAAAGGTAACCTTATATTTAATTAATTTAATATTGTGACTCAAATAAATTATTATAACATAAGGTCCCTAAAATAAAATAATTAATAATTAATAATCAGTGTACCACGGGGACGCGTTTCCCCCCAAAATATGACCCGTTTCGGAAACGGGGACGTCCCGGGGACGGGGGGACGGGTACTTGGCGTCCCCCGCCGTCCCGCCACCGCCACCAAAGCGCCGCCGGAGACGGGGAGACGGGGAGACGTCTCTAAGTTTCCTTAGGAGACGTCTCCAAGTCTCCAAGTCTCCTTGGGAGACGCCCAGGAGTTTCCTGGGAGACTAGGAGACGCCCAGGAGTTTCCTGGGAGACTAGGAGACGCCCAGGAGTTTCTTGGGAGACGCCCAGGAGTTTCCTGGGAGACTAGGAGATGTGTTCCATGAAGGTTTGTCTGGCTTTGATGGTCTTAATTTGGGCTTGGCGGCGGGGGACCCCCTGGGGGGCTGCCCCCCCCCCCTGGCGCGCAGTATTGCCCCAGACCCCGCGAGGGGCGCTGCCCCTTGACCCCGCTAGGGGCGCTGCCCCCAGACCCCCGCAAGGGGCACTGCCCCTTGACCCCACTAAGGGCGCTAACCCTCAAACCCATTAGGGGCATTGCCCACAAACTCCCATTGAATTCATTTGATTTTCTAGGTACTCTCCACTAGTTACCTTCAATTTTACAAAAACAATTTCATTTGTCAAATTTTATTTAGCAATTAGCATTCAAGATATCTTCGTATTTAGATTTAGTATTTCAAATTTTGCTATGTTATAATTTTACTAATTAGTAATTTGAGTAATTTCCTATAGTTTCATTTGAAATGTAATTCTTATATTGTTATACTGTTATACATCCTTTCAAAACTAGTTTTTCAAGTACTATAAGTATATTTATAACTATATCAGCACCACCACCCCACCACCCCGCCGCCGCCGTCTCCCCGCCGTCCCCAAACTTAGGCCCTTTGTCCCCCCGTCTCCGAAACGCGTTTCCCCGTCCCCCCGTTTCCCCGTCCCCCAGGCCCGTGGAACACTGTTAATAATTAATTGGAAGCTTCTAGAGGGGGCCGACCTCAAGAGAAGAAAAAGTATATTAAGAGGGAGGGGCTTTGCTTCTAATTCATCTAGGATATTTGATAGTTGACTTTGATATACTTGTTGTGGAGAAGCCTTGGGTTTCTGCAGTCTATATTGAAGGTCTTTGAGAACGAATAATCCCATTGATTTACATAACTAAGGTAGTGAAACTATCTACTGAAGGGTTGCAATTGTTGGAGGTGATATTTTAGTCATCTCACCATTGCAAATTTAGTGGCCAAGGGCCAAATTTGAGGAGATACGATTAGGGAAAGCATTGAAGATTATTTCAGTTCAAAGACATCAACTTGTTCCTTTAAGGGACAATTTTGCATAGCATACACTCAGATTTGCATTTTCAGTCATGGAGGCAGCTAGTGGGTGACCACGATTTTGATGGTGCAAACTTGGTTTGGCATCGATTTTGTTTGGGAAGTGGATCGCTTCACTCTAGGGGCTGTGTTAATGATATTTGGAGCTTGAAGGAGGCGTTGGGAGTGTTGGAATATTGTCATTGATGTCAAAAGCATATGAACAAGATTTCATGAACAAATTTATGAGGAGATTGTGAGTAAATTTATGAAAGTTTATGAACAGACTTGTAATTGTTGAAAACTTATGATCAGATTTGCATGCACAGAAAATTATTCAAATCATACACAATAACACAGCAGATACCCTAGGAAAACCCTCCACTTGAGGGAGAAAAACCCAGCAACAAAGATCTCTCTTCTCTATATAAATAATGGCAACAATTCGCTTTACAATGAGGCCAATTACAAGGCCAATATTCAGCACCTACACTAGATGCAATGACAGATAATAATCTGCCCTCCCTTGATACCTAAATCTGCACTTACAGAAATGCGCAATCTGCTCTTGAAGAAAATTCGCACTTGAATGAAGGAGAGAAAACAAACTTGCTTAATCGTGTAACAAGGAGAGAAGTGGTCTCTTATAAATACATGGCTATATGAGATCTCACAAGGTCGGCCTCAACATAAATTACAATTTGAACAAGTCGGCCAAGATACAATAATCAATGAATATAATTTACAAAGAAGGTCGGCCCAGAATAGTAAATATATTATTTACAAAGAGATGCGCCCATACTCATTTATTCTCACATATAAATAAATAGCCAATAGGCTACATTTATTTATGACTTTACTCGAGGCTGGAAGGATGAACCCGAAGCTGCTCAGTATCATTAACACTCCCTCTCAGCTAGGGAGAGAACTTCCAGCTACACAATACGAATCATCTCAGTATGAAGTCCATCAGCTATCATTGCCTGAAATCAGATATAAAGAGAAAGGATATCACCTCAATGTGATGACGAACATCATGGTTACATCCATGTGTGAAATAACATATCACCTCATTGTGATATTGACCACCATGGCTACATCCATGTATGGAAAGGAGCTTATCACCTCATTGTGAAAGCATATCACCTCATTATGATATCAACCATCATGGCTACACCCATGTATGGTATGTACAAGTGTTCATCACTTGCGTGATGTTGTCACCTCAACGTGACTTTCACCATGGCTCTCCCAGAGGGTGAAACACAAGTACAAGAAGATCATCACAGACTCTCTCACGTGATGTTGTCATGGAGTCACACACATGACATCCACCATGACTCAACTCAGGAGGGTGGAAGCGAGGGCTTTCACCTCAAATTCTTCATCACAGAAGAAAATGCATTAACAAGGGATTTCACCTCGAACTTCTCTCACAGAGAAGAACTCATTAAGCAAGGCTCACTGATTACTGAGACTCATACTCAGTCAAGGCTGGATTCTCCACCATACCAAGCTTGTCTCGAAAGTATACAAACTTTACCCTAGCGAGAGGCTTGGTGAGAATATCTGTCGTCTGCTCATCAGTGCTAATGTACCTCAACTGTACAGCCTTCCGCAGTACCATATCTCTGATATAGTGGTACTTGATCTCAATATGCTTGGATCTGTCATGAAACACGGGATTGACAGAAAGCTTCACACAACTTTGATTATCACAATGAATAATAGTAGGCTCCATTGATTGTCCAAACAATCGTGCAAGGAGCTTACGAAGTCACACTGCTTCTCGAGTTGCCATGCAAGTTGCAATGTACTCAGCCTCTGTTGTACTCAATGCTATAGAAGACTGCTTCCTGTTGCACCAGGAAATCATAGCAGAACCCAAACTGAAGCAACAGCCAGAGGTGCTCTTCCGATCTGTGACACAACCTGCCCAATCAGAATCAGTGAAACCAAGTAACTCCAAGTCAGCATCCGAAGTATACTTCAACCCATATCCAACTGTGCCACGCAAGTATCTCAGGATATGCTTTGCTGCAACAAGATTACCATCTTCTTCAAGCTTAGCAGGCTCCCTCTAAATCTTCAGGCACCTGCATCAACCTTCTGACCTCTTCGTCCAAGATTGCCTGCAACACTTTGACTTAGATAAATGTTTTCTAGTGCACACCTTTGGTACTGAAGAGAGTTTAGGATAGTCCTCCTTGACCTCATCTCAGATCTCACTATTCTGAATAGGTTTGCGGAGCTACCAATGACAAATCCAAATGACAGTCTTGAGCAATTCTGATCTCAACAGCTGAAGGGATCTTCTAAGGATTTAGCACCTAGCTTTGCAATACAATAATCTTCACTTCTTCTCAGCGAGTTACAAAACTCCCTCTTGATCTCTGCTTCAAAGATTGCAAAGAAGAATTTTGGAAGTGAACTCCCTCTTGCCACCAACTCAATCCCATGGCTGCAAGTTGTGACTTCATGCTTGATCATTTCTTTGGTTGGCATAACTTCCTCATAAGATGCCTCAATCTTTTCATCGCTAAGCAATCTTTCTTCACTTTCTTGCTTCTAGCTGTTCACAAAGCATTTTTTAGAGAGAGATTACCGACAATTTATAACTATCCAAAGAAATATCAAGACTAGAATCATACAAGGTTTACTATCTCAAGTTATAGCATGAACACATAAGATTTTTAAGAATAATATCAAAAGATCAGGATGAAGGGCTAAAGAAACATATCTTTATATAACTCTTTCTTCCATCTTTTACTCCTCTCGAGAGTGCCAAACTCAGTACAAAACATAATCTACACATCTACAGATGTCTTAAGTTAGCATGTTTAACATAGAACCAGACCCCACAATGTACTATCACAGTCCATGCACAAGAGAATAGTCTCGATGTGATCATTCTATCACAACGAAAATATAGTTCTCTTTTTTTTTCTTCTCAAAGTCGCACTCAAAGACCTTCATAGCTGCAAAGAATAATAGGTAACTCCAGAGGATCTCATCCCAAAGATCACTATTCAAGAGAAACTAAGACAGATTTCCACAATTTATCAGAACTCAATTTCAACCTAGAATGTGATTTCAAGGAAGTAAACAAAGAGTACTTATCTCTTTAAAGATGGTACACCATAGAGTTGGATCTATGGCTGTGACTCATCTTAGCTACCTTCAGTGTGCGATACATGGTCCGCTGCAAAAGTAATTCAAGTCTTCATTTTGCACCACTCAGCACACACTTTACACCAACAGTGCGGTTTCCTAATCTGCGCAGCCTTGAGAGAAGGGTGGAAACCTTGCTCCAGTTGAAGACATCAGATACACAATAGTCAGTATCAGAAATCATCTAAACAGTATTAATAAATGACCTGGAGATGTTGATATTCCCAATTTGGTGAAGAGATAGAATGTTCCAGTTCGAGCTTATAAGTGACTTGACTAACAAAAACAGTGCCAAGGAAGAAATAGATAGTGTATAACAATAGGATGTTCAGTCCGCCTTCTCAGACCTATCAGATAGCATTTAATGCCCGACTCGGGTAAGCAAAGATTCTGCGATCAATAGAACAGAGTCGACTTCCTAAGATTTCTGAAGAGAGATCCGATAACCCATACTACTGGAGAAAGTTGTCTCGGTGGTTGTCACGGGTCTTTCCTTCATACGGCAGTGTCACACTTCCATTTGTGACTCTTAGTGCTCAGATAATCTCTTGATAGATGATTTTCCAACAGTAGCCTTCTTCCGTGAATTTGTCTTTTGCTTTAGACTAATCACGCTACTATAGGTAGACGCCTCTAGCATATATGATTATCGGTGCCAATGATTATTTTTATTTTATTTTAGTATTCGTGAATGCTCCCGCAACTATGAAAAAATGATCAATTCCAATATTAATCAACTTTAATGGTGAATACGACCATACCTGATATCGGAACACCTGCAGGAGTTCACGGCTCCTTAACTCTTCGATATCTCACATATTCAATGCATCTTCCAATATTGACACCACTGGTGGTTCTCGTGATATGCTCCGGAAGGCCAATTCCTAAGGTAACATTGTGATGCGGAAGAACAGTAGCTCGGTTGACGCCAACAGAGATCTCCCGATAGCAGAGTCAGATAATATCAAGGTCATCGTGAATGCACTCAATGCCGGCATCCAAGAATTTACTCGAGTGACCAATCTCAATATCGAGCCTCCAGATCTCATTTCAACCAATCAAGGTCGAAGTATGCATGGAGGATGAAACAAAATCCTGACAGAGACAAAACGCGACTTTAACCGTCGCTCCAAGCACAACAATCACTAGCCGCTAGAAGAACCACTTGACAGAATTAGATTGAAGACAGAATACACATACAAAGAAATATCAAATCCTTCAAGCGGATGCACAATCACGCACATACAAACTCCAGCCATCAGAAGAGAAGCACGAATAGAGACTCATAGTGACAAAACAAATACAGAGGAGAAGGACCAATCACCAAGCGGAAATTCCCGATGCTGCATTGAACAAGAGTCGTGAAGACTTACGGCGACATCAGCATCATGAACACACAAAGAAGCACAGGAGAATCATCAGATCGAATAACAAATTTGATTACTTTCACGAAATCCACAAATCTGATCGGATCTTCACACAAAGCCCACTCTGATACCATGTTGAAAACTTATGATCAGATTTGCATGCACAGAAAATTATTCAAATCATACACAATAACACAGCAGATACCCTGGGAAAACCCTCCACTTGAGGGAGAAAAACCCAGCAACAAAGATCTCTCTTCTCTATATAAATAATGGCAACAATTCGCTTTACAATGAGGCCAATATTCAGCACCTACACTAGATGCAATGACAGATAATAATCTGCCCTCCCTTGATACCTAAATCTGCACTTACAGAAATGCGCAATCTGCTCTTGAAGAAAATTCGCACTTGAATGAAGGAGAGAAAACAAACTTGCTTAATCGTGTAACAAGGAGAGAAGTGGTCTCTTATAAATACATGGCTATATGAGATCTCACAAGGTCGGCCTCAACATAAATTACAATTTGAACAAGTCGGCCAAGATACAATAATCAATGAATATAATTTACAAAGAAGGTCGGCCCAGAATAGTAAATATATTATTTACAAAGAGATGCGCCCATACTCATTTATTCTCACATATAAATAAATAGCCAATAGGCTACATTTATTTATGACTTTACTCGAGGCTGGAAGGATGAACCCGAAGCTGCTCAGTATCATTAACAGTAATGACCCCTTTCTAGTGGATCCGCCAAAAGACAAGTCTGCTCAATATTATATGTCAATATAAGGTGGCGCTAGGGACAAAAGTCATGGCAACAATTATATGCGCTCCTGGCTGGGCGAATTTACATGTCATCAACCACAGGGTCGCTACCTACCAGTCACAACTATAGTTCAATATTGAAATATTCGATCATCCAGGTTCTTTCAATATTGGGATATTCGATCATTCAAGTTCTTCAAATTATTAGTATTTGCATTATTTAGTGGCATTTAGAAGCATCAAACTTCAAAGTATCGCTGTCATTTTGTAAATTGCAGTTGGAAATTACACTCAGAATCTTGAATATTGTAATCAGGCATTACCAGATTTAAGCACTGTAGAGTCTGCATTTAGTCATTGTAATTCATCTAAGATCATAAGCAAGCCTATAGCTGTAGCTCATGTATCGCTGCCTTTACAAACTGCATTATACTACTGTCATAACAGCTATAAGAGTATTGTAAGTGAAGATAGGTGATGCCATTCAGTTGCTGTTATCATTGACATTTGAATGTATAAGCTGCCTTTCATGTTAATATCATTCAAGAGGAGTGGAGCTTGATTACAAAGTGTTTGATAGAATACCTATCTGTTGTAGTTGTGTAATGGAATGTATTTTCAGTCATATTGCATTGCTATTTCTATTTCAGTTGTTAGAACATTGCATTAGAGTCTTAAAATTTATGACGTTTTAATATGCATTGAAAATACAATGAAAAACTACAATCAGCAGTTGAAAGAAGCTTGCTAAGAAACTGTTTGACGAAATTCTTAAGAGCAACAAAACAGAAAAATTAGACCAGATTTTGCCAGGGTCCTTACAAGAAACTAAGGAGCAGAAGTATCACAGAGTTCCTAGTGCATTGGAAGACCTTCACTTTGGAACGTGCTATATGGGCCAGCATGATGATACTTGAGCATCTTAGTTTGCATAGTACTACATGGCAAGAGTTGCTTCACTTGACAGGAACAAAATCCAAACTCTATAGGCATTACAGTCTAACTCATAATATTGGCACAATAATACTAGAGCATTCGATTTCACAATTGCTTGAATGCAAGCAATTTTGGGAAGGGCAGACTGTCATGTCCCCTTTTCAAAATAAAAAAATAATAATAATATTTTAAGCAGACCCAATTATTTCCTTATTAAAAAAGGCCACTTAAATATTATTTAGAAAGTGCCTTTAACACTTTATTTAAAATATAATTTTAAAAATGGGCCCTTGGATGTAATTTAAAAGTATTTTTAAAATATTTGGAAATAAAAAGAAAAATAAATTAAAATAAAATAAATAGAGGGACCAACACAAGATGCCTATAAAAGAGAAGTCAAGGCTCAATATTCATCATTGTTGTTCATTTTCTTCGTTTTCAAATTTCATATTTCAAGTTTGCAATCAAGGATGAAAACCCTTGGTTAGCAATTTTTTGATGGAAAATTTCTTGGAAACATCTCAAAATTGGAGACAAAATCCCTCATTTCCTTTGGGCAATTCTACATAAGAGTCACAATTGTACTTCAACTATAAAACAATCTAATTTTGCAAACAGTCTCATATCAACAATATAATTGAAAATTTGAATTTCATACTTAACAAATTATATGCATATATTATTTATTTTTAATTGTTATTTATTATATCAGTTATTTGTATAAAAATTAATTTTATTTTGATTGAATTTAATATTATTATTATAGCTGTTGTACCAAACTAATTGAGAGATCGCAGCAATTTTTTAATTTAATTAAAAGGAAATGTAGTGCAAACTTTAGGCTGCTGGAGCCTAACAATACTGAGCGCAGCCCTTAGAATTATTATTGGAAGGGGCTGTTGAGTTTTCACTATGCCATAGTTTATGTGCCAATATTCACAGCAGCTCTATACATGGTGAGATCTATAAAAATTGGATTAAAAAAATCCAACTGCTGCCGTATTTTATGGGGCTATTAAGTTTTCATTATGTTATATTTTATGTGCTAATGTTCATAGCAGTGGCGACTATCAAAATTGGACTAAAGAAGTCTCGGCCCTGCCTCTGTGAAATGTTTGATATGATTTTGGGACCTAACATTATATTATTTGATTTTGGAATATTATGATCTGATTTTTGATTGTTGTTAGGTTCATTATTCATCACTGTTGTTCATCTTCTTCGTTTTTGAATTTCAAGTTTGCATTAAAAGTAAAAACTTTTGGTTGGCAATTATTGGAGGATTAAAATCCTCTTAGAAACATCTTGGAATTGGAGATGAATACCCTCATTTCTTCTAGACGATTCTACACAAAGATTTCAATTGAAAAATGATCTAATTTTACAAGCAAATCTCATATCAATAAATTATCGAGAATTTAAATTTCATACTTGACAAATTATATTTATAAATTATTAATTTTTAATTATTATGTATTATATCAGTTATTTGTGTTATTTTTTTTTATTTTTTTTTACTAAATTTAATATTATTATAGCTGTTGTACCAAACTAATTGAGAGATAGCAGCATTTTGTATTTACAAAGGAAATACAGAGCAAACTTTAGGCTGCTGCAGCCTAACAATACTAAGCGCAGCCCTTGGAATTATTATTGGAAGCTGCCGTATTTTTTGAAGGGACTGTTGAGGTTTCACTATGCCATATTTTATGTGCTAATGTTCATAGCAGCTCTTTACATGGTAGGGTCTACCCATATTGGAGTTAGCAAGTCCCTGCGCTGTCTTTATGAAATGTTTGATATGATCTGATTTTGTAGTTGCTGTTAGACTATCCTTTGACAGTTATTAAGGCTGCTGATAAAATATTTATAACTCTGATTATTATTGGTAGTAAAAAAAAATTATTTTAGAAGGGTTTATTTGTATTTTATTTGGTTGACATTCTAATGATCAGAATTTAACTAAGGTTAAATTTATTAATAAATAATTTAATATGAGATTGTTGTTGTAGGGTTTATTTATTTAATTTTTTTATTTGAATTCAGTTTAATTAAAATTAGCAAATATCAAATCATATGTTTCATTTCAGTTTTCAATAAATCAAATAAACATTACAAATTATATTTATTATCATATTTCACTTTCAATTGCATGCAAGAAAATTATAAAATTAAAATATTATTTAAGATTCAAATTTGGAGACATTACAGATACTCCTGTAATGTATGATGTATACAACTCACACTCCACAATAAAACAAAGTCTAATTTCTATAAATGAAATGATAAGTAACTACTCTGCTCAGTACAATACTAATTTCTGTTTAACTTTTTAGTACCTAATATTTGCCAATAGGCTAATTTTGTCAGTTCTCCCCAAAAACAATTGACATTTTCAGCATTTCATCTCAATTCTATTATCATATTGTGTAAAAGTAGAACATATAAAATCCTACGATTATCGCCGAATTCAACAAACTAATAATATCTAAAAACATTAACTAAGATGTTTAAGATTTCTGACCATCTACAATTATAGCTCCTCGGAATTTTCTAATTTTCCCTCATTCCTGAGAAAAATCAGTTTCAACTAGTTGGACATATGTAAGATCTTCACCAATAGATTGAAACCTAGAATGTGTTACACATGTGCTTTGTTTTGAGCTTTCCACAATCATCAATCAAAATTACTCACCTGTTTTCTTCCATCCGAGAGTTTTTAAGGGATCAAGGCCGGAAGCCTCTACCTCATCCACAAAATGGTCCCACAATTGTTTGCTTCTTGCTTCCAGCTCCCATTTATCACTCTCCGGGGTCCTATACCCCAACCAGATATATCCCTGACCTAGTTCAAAGTAACCGTACGATGATGAGAACAATCACAATCAAAAATTTACGAGGAGAATTTTAATATAAAAACCAAAATGTAAAAGTACAACTACCATAAGGTGATGAAATGAGCTTTTGGAAAAACTGGATAAAAAATTTTGAATAAGCTTTTGGAAAAACTGGATAAAAAATTTTGAATAAGCTTTTTAAACACATTTGCATTAACACATTTGCATCAAATGTGTGATCCAATCAGAAATAAATCATTGTTTGTGGTCCACCCAGAAACGTCCGTTCAAAATCTTCCAAAACGTTGATTCAAAATCTCCTAAACGATTTTTCTAAAAGGGCGTGTCGTCAAAGTACAGCTAGTTTAGACTAATTAGGTGCGTGCTCAGTGAAGAAGCAATATAAGAAAAATAAGGTGGGTATACACACCAGCACCAGTAGCACCAGCACACGGCTTTTTTGCATCTACAATCCCAACGGAGAGATTGGTATTCAGCAGGAACTGCCGAGCAATAGTTAAACCAATTATTCCTGCTCCAACAATCACAACATCAAAATCAAACTTCTCCAACCTTCCTGTATTAACCGCGGCGAGAGGCCCTTTTATTCTCGTTTTATATCCATGACCTGTATAAGCAGGAGAGAAATAAGCTGCCTCATCTACAGCCTTGCAACTGACACTACAGTGCACTTTCTTTGTTGGTGGACTTACGCCCATAGGCTTGAAAGAGCGTCTACGTGATGAAAAACCGTTACGAATTTGAGAAAACTGGAAACGTTCTTCACAGGGCAGTGTTGCTGAAGAAACTAAAGCTACTGCCATCCCTGCGTAAATTCTATGTTCACTAAAATCCCTTGTTGGAAAACCTGGGGTTTTGAGTATAAACCTCTTTTCCTGTGCTTGAAATATTCTCGGGATTTGATACGAGCCTTGATTACGATGGTGGAAGATAGTTGGATTTTCACGGTTTTTACGCAAAGCCCTTACCAAAGCCCAATTTTCAGAACTAGGGTTT
Source organism: Sequoia sempervirens (assembly GCA_007258455.2). Classification (NCBI taxonomy): domain Eukaryota; kingdom Viridiplantae; phylum Streptophyta; class Pinopsida; order Cupressales; family Cupressaceae; genus Sequoia; species Sequoia sempervirens. Next base: position 209,438 of record VDFB02290684.1, read on the forward strand.
CAGGCTTCTGCCATCAGATGTTGCCAAATTACAGAAGCATGAAAAGGTTTTTCTGCATTTTTAGTTATATTGCTTGCTGGTTGTGATTGCTATTATGATTTTCATTAACTTATTGCATTGCCGAAAAATATATTAATCGCAATGAGATTTGTTTTTGTTTTTTCCTTCTCTGAAGTTGCATTTGAATGCATTGTTTTTGAATTTTTTACTGGACTTGGTGGGGATTCCACAGAGCAGAATAAAATATTCCCAGTTGAGGTAGCGGCGATCATGATGTAACGCATAGGTAGTGTCTCCATTCTTTTCTGACTGTTCATTTTTCTATTGCTTTCCTAGTCTCGTGGACGTCATTAAAATCAATCAATCATTCATTCATCCTCCGCGGGGACATTTTATAGGTCCTCATTTAAGCGCATGGATGTATTCTATGAACAAGGGGTGTTTTAAGAGTTCATTTACCACCCATCGCTACCTCAAAATGAACATTTATAAGACCGGCAGTAGCAGTTCTCCCTACAAAACGGCATGCTAAGTCATCATAAGACATCATGCCCTGCCCCACATACGAAAGAATGATAACGGCCGTAGACGGGAGTAGCAGACGGACGGACATTTAACGCATGTCGTTTTTGTTAAGGCCACGTCAAGTCACGTGGGCCCGTACACGGTACACTGGATCTTTCAAAAATGGACGTCAAAAAGTTGTTTTGTCATTTGGTCGCCGTGTTTTCATTTGGAAAGCTAAGTCGCATACCGTAGTTGTAGACTATTAGTAGAAGAGATACCGCGTAGGTATTGTCGTCCCCCCTCTCTATAGGCATAAGAGATTTATGATTTCATGCTATTTTTCGTTGGTTTTTTTTGAGATTTTCCGAGGGGTCCTATTAGTTTAGAGTCAAGGTCTAAGGGTTATTCATTTCGTCAAAATTTATCCAACGCACAATTCCAGCCTCATTTTTTTTAGGCGTCAGGGCCTTGCACTCGGCAAGACTTGATCCCTAGTGGGCTCATTCAAAAACTTTTTATGCAAGATTTTTTCAATTTACTATTTTTTATCAGATTGAAGGGGTTTGTTGATCGATTGTTACTGCTTTTTACAGAGGCATAATTTTTGTGTGTTTTGTGGATGGTTGATCCTATGTTTAGCAAGGAAAGCCAAGTTGCACAGTATGGTTGTAGACATTTGGTAGACAAGACACCCCACAGGTATGGCGTCCCCCTTTTGTAAGCATTAGAAACATTGCCGCTACAATTTTATGTTATTTTTCGTTGGTGTTTTTGCAAGGTTTTTTCAATTTGTGATTTTTTATTAGATTGAACAAGTTTGTTGACATATTGTTTCTGTTTTTTGTAGAGGCATATTTTTGTGTGTTTTGTGGATGGCCAAACCCACATTTAGCATGTATGTATGTCTACCATAAATGTTTGCCAATTTGTCATTGTACCTTGGAACTATGAAGAGAGTAAATAGAGGACAATCTATAAATAGGCATTCTCGAAAAGGGGTTTTTGTTTTTGATGGGTTTTCCTCAATTGTTTGAAAACCCTGGTGCACATACTGTTTAGTATGATTTTATAATTTTAGTAATATTGGATATTGCTAAATTGTAATTAATAACTATTTTTATGAAAAATGAATCTCTAATACTCTATAACCAATGACAATTAGCCACACATTATATGAAACTACAGAAACTTGTGTCAAATGTGAACGATATTCAAAGCAATCCATTTATAAATTGTTATTTCAAATCTAACCTAAATTGTGGGCTTCAAAACACATTGTGTTTAAAAATTCAACAATATTGGATATTGCTAAATTTTAATCAATAATTATTTTTGTGAAATATGAATCTCTAATAATCTACAACTAATGACAATTAGTGAGGTTCATCCCATAGTGTGATGGTAAAGTGGTGGTGGTGTTGTTGTGGCCACCAGGGTTCAAACCTTCGTTGGGCCATTGTGATCACAGACATTATGCCTACGATGAAATACATTAAACATTACATTAAATGCAATAAATGATGGAATACTAAGAGACATTTCCAAGCTCCCACTTGGAGAATACCAGCAGTCACTCATTTGTCTTTTCTTTATTTCGTATTATCTCATTCTCGGCATCCACATGTAGGGAAACAATATTAAATATTTATGTCCACAAGTCACCTTTACTGTTGCTAGTGGAAACCATCACCCCTTATGAATGTAATACAAACAATGGTGAGAATAAATATTACAAACTATTTTCAAAATACACCCTAAGTTCCTAGGGACACTTTCCAAGGATGTTGGAACCATGCAATATGACATAGGATTTACAAGATAGATAACACCTTAATCCTAACAATAACAAGGTAACCTTCACAAAACCCTTAAATTGCAAACCCTCACCAACTATCCCTCTACATAATTTGTTTTTAAAGATTATTATTTCAGTTTTATCTTAATCAATTATTGTGTTTTGGTTGCAACTAACTCTTTACGAATTTTTTTTCACATCACACATTGAGGTTCACAATTTTGCCTACAAAAATCTTGTATAAATGCAATGTGATTTGTAACCTAGATTTGTGTATAGAAATTTTGTTGTTTAAACATGTAATGTATTTTGCAACCTAGATTTGTGTACAAAAATGTTGTTGTTACCTGATTTTTAGCTTTCAGCTGAAGTCAGGTAACTTAGTGTTTATTCTTTTGAAGTTTTCATTTATACATTTTAAAAGATAAACCTTAGTCTGTTAAGTCATCAATATGCATGAAAGAGATTGTCAAAAAATAGATTATATTTTATTCCAATGTTGCAATTATAGCAAATGAGAAAGAGAACCATATGTGTTACAAATGTAATCTTTATTTATAATCATGAAAGTGTAAATGTCCCTCACAAGCCAAGGGACTAGCTATCCTAATGCTAGTAAAGAAGAAATCATACACATATGGATACAAAATGAAAATTGCATATAACATGAAAAGGGACCCATAATTACCTGGCAGAATGACGAATCACGTTGACTTGGCTTGCATCATCTTTGTTGCTCTGCTTCCATCTGACTCCCTCCTCGCTGCTCCTAGGTTTCCTGTATTGGATAAAAACAAGTGTTGTCAGAGCAATGAAAGATCCCTAATCAAAATCATATGCAAAACATCCATAAACGTGTGATCAAATGTCTACAAAAATTAAAATAGCAGCATACCATAAGTGTCCCTGAAAACAAGAAAAGAGTGATCAAACGCACCTATGATATGCTTTGTTTATCTAACTGTTTGTTCCTTGTACAGATTTAGGACAAGTTTTGTTATTGTTATGATTTAGCTAATTATAGCATGTGGGGTAAATGTGGCTCCCACAAGGGTAGAGCTCAGCATGCTTCCCTCTAATGTTTTAAAAGGGATAGGAAATTGAGCAACTTGATCAAAGATATACATGCTATTAATGCATTAAATCAACATGGAATCACACCAGTTGATCAACTTTCATTATCAAATTCAAAAGATGCAATATATAATTTGAGTTATCAAGAGTTTACACTTCATCTCTTCATAATGAATTAGTCATATGGCTGCCATCATGTCAAAAGGAAGGTACATTTTGCTGGACATGTCTTTCAATAATCTTAAGTGGATCCATGATCCATTTTATAAAAGGAGTAAGTGATTTCAGAGATGAATCAAGTTCAATTATAGATGCATCAAGTTCAATTATAGATGCATCAAGTTCAATTATGCATCTCTTAAATAATGAAAGAGAAATCAGGGCATGCCTGAAGCCATCATGAAGCATATGGGGCAGCAAGAAGAAATAATCTAGGGTACTGTCAGGTCCCTCTCACCTCAACCCTATTGGATAGCCACACATCACATAGGATGGTGAGCTTTCAGGTCACCAACATTGGTGACATGTGTTTTCCCACTAGAATTAAAGTGATGAGACGGTGTGTATTTGTTGCATAGGATCAAAGGAAAGCAATTGTTGTGGAAACCAGGTTATAAACATGTGGGGCAGCAAGCAATTGTTGTGGGAATCATGAAGATTGGGGCAGTCCTAAAGGACAAATCATGCTACATCTCATACAGGACAACAAAAATGGATAAAATCATGATCTCATGCATATGGATAGCAACCATGAATGTATGCTACATGATAGCAAAGGTAGTCATTACATTCATTAAGGGAGCAAGTGAGCCATGTTTTCACTTTAGTAGTGAATGATAAACTATGAATAAGTCGTGCAATGAAAAGTGCAGTCAACAAACATTAAGGAAGATGATGACATGAATTCACTCAAAGATCATGAAATCCATACAAACTACGCGCCTAAAACTATGTTATCATAGGAATCTTCATCTAATGTGACTATGGTTGTGAGTAAAAAAAGCTTATCCACTGTTGTTAAAGTCCAAGCTAAATTAGACAAGGAAGAAAACAGAAAGGTATTTATCTATGAAGATGCAAATTCCTTAGAAGATAAAGATAATACAAAGAGCCTAAAGAAAGTGATAAGAACAAAGGAACATTACAGGTGCACACCATGTACAATTTCACACATCATTGGAACTTCTTACAGGAAGGGGTCTCTTATGGACTGGTTCCCACAAAGGAATGGAGAAGTAAGAGGTAATATTACTCATGAATGCATTATGCAGTAAAGGCCTATAGCATATTTTCTTTTCACTCATGAAATGGAAATATAGAGAAGCTCTTGTGTAAGAGAAATCAGCCCAGATTGCTTTATACAAAAGAAGTGCATAAACCTCAGTAACCAAAACAGGATCACAACAAGTTAAAAATAGGTCAAAAGGATACCATGGTATCAATGCAAAATAAAGCAATGACAATGAGCTTGTGGTTTTATATTAATTATGAACTCACATTCATTTTATTTCTAACTAGCAAATGTGACTCCAACATACAACTCAAATTGAAGAACCAATACACGGTAAGGTATCATACTGAAAGGACAATATCAATTTTTGTGGTACAGTCTATGACAATGTTGAAACACAGCCACTACATGCATGGTTTGACAATGAGGTTTGAAGTTGAGGACAATGCTAAAATGGAAAATACAAATGATTTGATCTCTAGGAACTTTAATGCAATGATGTTTACTTATAAAGAAGTTCTTGCTGCAACTAATCATTTCAAGAATTCAGAAATTCTTGGAGGGATTGTCATCATTACACTGTTGATGCATATTATTATAGTTTTCTCTCAATTAGAGCGTTCTACTCCAGCAAAATTTGCTCCCAGTGGCAACCATATAAATGTCACAAATGGTACATAAGATTACGATAAGGAAATAGATTCTAAAGTTTTTTTTGTTTGTCAAGCATTGCTATATTTCCATATATACCATTTCATGTGAATGTGATATGGTTAGGGAAGGAAGGCATTGGTAAAAGCTATGGAGAAAATGAGAAAACTGTATAATGTCTTTGTCTGAGGAGTTGGAGATTGCATAGCCCAAAATCAATAATCTTGAGGAATGAAAGATGTGTAGAGCCTATGAATTATACCTGTGTTGTGCAATGGAATTGAGTCATTTTGCAAATTATATTTTGTTCACAAAACAACATTTTCTTGTGGAACGGTGAACAGAGGTAGCTTTTGTTTCAACTAATGGACTCTCATAAAATCTCAGCCACAACAAACTGGAAATGTTTGCAAGTTTTCAAATAATGCAGAAAATGGAAGGAAACAAGAGGTCGAGCATGGCCATTTTCAGAAACAAGAGAAGAAAAACATTTTCTTGTGGAACATTGACAAAGATAGCTCTGGTTTCAACTTCTAAACCTCATGAAATCTCATTCACATTATAGTCTAGCACAGTTTCAATTAGCAAGGAAATCCACAGGTGAAAAAAGAGAAAATTTCAGCAAATGCAAAGAAACCACAACCTCAAGAGATGAAACCCTAGGCCGATCTATGGCCATTTTTTCCAAAATAAAAGAAAGTGTGCAAAGCAGAGCTCGAAATGAAGATTTTCTACAGGAAACAAAGAAGCATTTTATCTTTTCTTTTGAAATGTTGTTTTGAGATCCAAAAAATTATATGAGCCACAGTCATGAAAGTAATACCACAGAAAGCAAAACATTCATCATACTTCAACAATAGAGATCGAAGTGAGCTTTCATTCACCTTGAAATAAAGAGGAATCAAGGAGAAAAGCAAAATTTATCGGCCAAAGGTCGGCTAGGAGCTTACCCGAGCTCAAGCTTGACTATGAAGCATTTTTGTTATATGCAAAACCTTCCATTCGAGCTTCATAGCTTCTCATGGCGACTAAAAGCCACATGAGTAACCACAAAAGGGAAAAATGAAACAAAATAGTCAAAAATATTCTATAGGCCACGACATTTTGACCTCAAAATAGCTTTCAAATGGTGGTGAAAAACTTAGATTTGTATACAAAACCACATTTTACTTGTTATTCTCTATGTTTCTTATCAAAAATGCCAAGAAAAACCAATCGACATGTGTTTCCAGTGATCCCATGAAACCCTATGTCGGCAGCATGGCTTCTTCCAGAAGCTCGTTGTTAAAATGAATTTTTTTTTTCACATTTTTCCATCCTTTGTGATTAGGGTTGAAACCCTACTTTGGTGGTTGATGGGAATTTTCCCATTCTTTTTCAAAAATGAAACACATTTAATTGTGTTATGGGGGGCCGAATGATAGATGCCATGACTTAGGCAATTTTTTTTGCCTTATGCTTTTGAAAACTTTGTGCCTTGTTTCAAAATTGCTAATTCCTCCATGAAGACTTTATGCCTTGTTCAAAGTGTGCCAAGTATGAGTTATTCCTTTGACCTTTGAAACATGTAAGGTCATATGATGCCTTCAAAACTATAAGAGTATGCCTTCCAAAAAGTGTGGAGTCTATTATGCCCATATAGGCCAAATTATTTGGGCCTTTGTTTTGCCTTTGAAAATCAGAGAAAGTTGACCAAGTGTGTGGCCTTGAAGTGCAGATTAAGGGTAAGTGAAAATTATCAAATGCCTTGGAGTTTTGATTAATGTTTTTGGAAGCATTTAGATATTGCGTTATATTTTGCATTTTATTTCAAAGTGTAAGAATCTCATTTAAGTGATTTGCAAATCACTTTGATATTATTCATATGCAAATGTAATGTGATTTAATATTGATGCTGGGACCTTTTGCATTGGTCTTTGAAATGTAGAGTGATTTGTTTAAGTGATGGATTATAATCACTTAAGCAGATTATCTTGTTTTAATGCAAATTAGTGCCTTGTGTTTTCAAAACACACAAATAGCATGGGTCAAGGTTGTGGGAGACAAAATGATGCCTTGCAGACATGAGGAGAGTGTGTGAGTGGTGTATTTGACTGTTTTGGAGAGAAATGTGCTATTTTGGAGGTTGTTTTGTCACACTTTTGGCATGACTATGGTCTTGGTTTAACCTTGGACCATTTGGAGGACTTTTGGAGTGATTTTAGAAGGTTCATTTTTGGCCTCATTGTTGCATCCAACCAGAACATTCTAGATGGGCATGTGTGAGGGGATTTGATGGGTTTTTCTTAAGTAACTTCATTTTTGCTTTTTGGAGTTAGTTCTTTCTTTCCAGCAGAGTGATAGCTTTGGTTTTTTGGAGTTATTTTTCAACATGGAGCAATATTGTAACTCAGATGGACTTGTTGTATAGTGAGTACTTTAAATCAATAAAATAGAGCATTTTACCTTCTCATTTCATGTTTCATACTAGTATGTTGTTAGTGATTGATCAGTTTGTTTTATGAAATTTATCTTTCCTTGCAAACTTGTCTCATGTTTAGGCATCTGTTTAGCAGAAAATGCATGGTAACAGGTTATAAGTTGTGTTAGTCAATAGTGTTGTTAGTTGTGAGACCTTTTGTTTTCCTTTTAAAAGCCCCGTTTAGAAACCTCCTTATAAATTATTTATGTGAAATGCATGTGAAAATGAGTTGTGTAAATAGAGTTTTATGATTGAATGTGATAGGTTGTTATCAGGTCTTAGTTGGTTTTTGGTGTATCACCTTAGGTAGTTTCATTCAATGTTCATGTTTTATGCATATCTTACCCTTTTCTTCATAAATCAGTAGTTAGGTGGCATCTAAAGGGGAGCCAGCCCATAATCTGGAGGTCTGCTTTCGAATAAGACACTCATAACCTGAAAGCAGTCCCATGTTACATCCAAACCTGCTATGTTCTTTCATAGCTTGGCATTAGGGGTGCAAATTTGGATTAGTAACAGTTGTATAAACACAATATGTTTTGAAACCTATAAATTTGTCTAAATATATGCCACATGGGTAAAAGTATAAACCTATGTCACATTTTTGACCAACTAAATAGTTTTCATCGAACAACTTTCAACCAAAACGTACTCAACTAAAGGAGCTTTGGCTAAAACTAGGTGATGACATGGAGCCTACGTGGCATACGATAATCAGTCAAAAAAATTCTAAAAGGTATACTCTCGAATACCTTTAGACTGAAACTATTAAATATAAAATTTAAAAAAAACCTAGGTGTTTGTTATAGTGTGTGTTTCTTGGGCAGCATGTAGGTAAGCAAAGAAACTCCTCAATATTTTTATTAATAACCTTGAATGTTTTTGAAGTTATGTCAATGTTTTTACCATTCTTAAATTTGAAGATCTAAGATGGTTTACAATTGAAAAACTTCCCCATTCTCCATTTCTTCAAACAAACCAAGCTTTTTTTGTGAAGCAATTGATTTCAATAATTTATATGCAATGCACCATTTTATAAACAGTTTGTTAGCACAATATCTTTAAATGTATTCGAATATTTTTTATCAGCCCCTTAATACAAATCAGTTGTTCCTCATATTTCTTCTAGAAGACAAGCATGTTTAGTACTGCTCATATCAAAGTATTGCAGATAAATAACTTGGGCTATAGATTTAGGAAGAATAGGGGAAAGGACAAGTGATCCATTTTGGTCACTACTATTCTCTTTTCCAACCATCTATCAGAACAAAAAGTGTCATGAGATCATGGAAAAATATATTATCCCTACAAACCAAAGAATAAATTGCATATTGCTTTTTTTGGTCCTTCCTTACCTAAGGATTATTGTGCTTCAATTAACACTCTAATAAGACCCAATATTTTAGGTTTTTAGGTAGTCTTTTTATCTCATTTTTTAACTACAAGTTCCACCCCAACAAGAAATTTTGATGCCAAAGTGTTTATATGTTGAAACTCCATGTGCGTTCTCTGTATGAGACCCTCTAATCTTGATTTTTCCTGTTTAAGATGAAAGATAAAGCATATTTTATGATGCTTATCATATGATTTGCTAAAATAAAATTAATAATTTAATATACTTTTTAAAATAAATTTACTAATTTGCATTGATTATGCACCTTCGTATAAAAACCTTTACAATAGTTACAAACCAAAAAATTGCCACTACAACAAAATAAAAATCTATTTTCAAGATTAACGAGGAAGTCAGAATAGTTCCAGCTTCACTCGTCAATTATACATATTTAGCTTTTACATTTGAAAAATTAAATATAATTTTTTTGCATAATTTATCATCAGAAAATATTGAAACTAAAAATTTCAATCTATCACATAGAACTTAGTCTCAGACTTAGACGTCGAGTTTCTGTTTCTTTAATATTCTTAAATTATGCATTATTCGCAATCTTAAAGACAAACCTTATTTAATCTTTGAAATATGGAAATGCTTTCTTACAGTGTGAAACTTGCATTGAAAATAATAATACAATTTATATATTCAAGAATTTATAGAATTATAGATTACCATTTGTTGGCAAGTCTCAATCCTATTATATTTTAACATTACAAGGTCCTACAAATTTCTATATTTAAAGATGATTATTGATGCTCAAAAAATTTGGTGTTAAAGAGTTTATTTATTTCAGCTATTTTTTCAATAATTGTATATGTTTTTTTGAAACCAATCTAGTATTTCAAACTTTATCATTGTTGTGTTTCTTGCTTTGACACTTCACATCTACTTTTATGAATCTGGAATGCATCCTTGAATTAATTCTATTTATCAATCTAATAGAATCTTAGGAGACAAGTATTATACATAAAGTTCTATTGGCCCACTTCACATATGCAATTAAATCTATATTCACTACTCACCTCCCAAAGATGTTTTGGTCCTTTTAATATTTTGTGATAAATACTAAACAAGTATTATATTTTCATGAAGATGAGATTAAACTAATAAAATAAAGTGTTTTCACCTTTTAAATGACTTGTTTTAGAGTATGGATGGCCTTAGGGAGGTGTCGATGACCTTTGTAGTTGAATTGAACTTAATTGGAGCTATATAGGGCATAAAATGATAAGTGGAAGCTAGTAGGGTAGCCACGTCTTATTCTAGTGGCCTATAGGGTGGCCAAGTCCTCATAGGGCACCTGAGTTGTTAATAGATCTATGACATAAAAAATAAATGATCTTGATAAGCTAATTTTATTAATACTTTCATTCCACAAATTCTTATGATATTCTATAGTGTCCTTAGAAATAAAACTACAAACACAAAACCTCCTAATAAGGACCTTGCAAAAACAAGGGGATTCTAACTCTATTAGCTTCCTTTTAGGTATTAAAAAATGGATCTAAATGATACATACGATATTACAAAATAGACTAAAATACTAATTTATGAATAAAAACAAACTTTGAAGCACATTAAATCCATTAAACCTTCATGATGAAGCTTCAAGGTTCATGGGAAAACTATAGTTATACAAGAAAGTGTGGGAGAGAGTTTGAGGGAGAAGACTTTATTTTGGTAAAAGTTTGTTTTTTGGGATTTAATTTTAACTAGCATGGGGAGTGGAAACCTTATTCTAAATTACCTATAATGGAGATTTGTTTTGGATTAGGCTTGAATCTTTAGGTTTTACTCTCAACACACTTGGAATGGATGCAAAAGAGATAGGGGAAAGCTTTGGATGCATAAATGGGACAAAATATAATAAATAAAAAGAGAATTTGAGGACCTACAAGGTTGATTGGATGCAAGAGGAAGGAATCCTTGCAATAATTCAAAAAAAATATTCTTATTTTCAAGTAAAGTTCTCATAAATAGAAAAGCTTACCTAGTTCAAATCCTTTAGAAATCAATTACCTTATTATTAAGAATTAGCTCGGGAAAACACCTTGTGAAGTTATAATGGTATATTCTTCAATGATATCTTCATAAGGTATTACAAATAGGATTTTAATCTTTGTATTATTGGTGTTGTCATGGAAGTGTGCACCCTTGCTGAGATGATAAAATCACTCAACCACCTCATGGAACATGGGATAATCTCCCTAATTATGGGCTCAAATGATGGAGATCAACCTCTAGAGAGGGTTCAATCCCTTGATGCTTCACCTAATTTTGAGTTTCTCCTAATCTAATATAACTAATTATGGCATGGAAAAAAGCTAGAGGACTAAAACATTGAACTTAAAACTATGTATAGTGATGCACCAAAAACATTGAAGACTAAATGTTTTAACTCTTTTGTATACAATGCTCAATGAAAAGATGTTTTTTTGTCACACAACTCTAATTTTATACCTTATTTTCTAAGTTATTTTGCTAAAATGTTGTTGTAGTGTCATAAAATTGCACCCTGTGGCAATTTCATAAAAACCTAGCTCACTGCATTAATGACAAAAACCTATAAGTTAGAATTTCACAATTCCAACTTCATAGGCGGCAATGATGAAGCTCTAGAAGCCTAGATATCTCATTCTTTCAAAGTTTTGAGAAGGAAAATTGCATGACGTGTGAACGTCCTCGCGACTTGCAAATTTTTGAGTAGGATACTTGTGCAACACGTGAATGTCCCCGCAACGTGCTAGCATCCCCGAACTTGCAAGATTCAAATGAAAATATCTTGTGTCCTTTTCCTATGATATGTGTCTTGTGGCAGAAACATAGATGTAATGACTCTTCCCACCCATGCAGCCTCACAAAACTCTATTTTTCCCTCTCATTCTCATTTATTCTCACTCTCTCTTGTTTGATCTTACTTCCTCTCTCATTCTACTTCATTCTTCTCATTCTTTCTTACTTCCATAGTGAAGCTTTGCCAAATTTATCCCAAGCAATAGTCAAAGGCTCTCTTGCACACAAATTTATCATGTCTTTCAAGCCAAGAGGGGAGCCACAGGTTGTTGGTAACACTCTCTTGTCTCTTTGTCTTGTATATTCAATATTGTCTATTTGATAACATCTTTATATTCATAGTAAGGATTTTCCTCCTTTGAGGGGATTGTTTCTATTACACGTCTATTATATTCATGATAGGGGTTCTCCTCCATTGCAAGGTTTGTTTCTATCACACATCTTTACATTTCATATCTTTTTGTCTATCTCTATCTATTTGATTGTCTGTGGAGGTGGAAACACCAAAATGGGGGTTTGACTAAGGCAAGCCTGAAACAACCCCCAACATTTTTTATGTTCTATTCTATGTATAGATGTACGGATTTGGCAAGTTGGATGTTGTAGATTTAACATCTTTATTCTATGTTTTATCAGAGACGACAATGTAGGGCACGAACGTCCCCGTGGCACATTGTCGTCCATGGCAAAGGCTTAGTCCTCTTAGGGGTAAAATTTTTACCTTTTGCTCTTCCCATTTTCATATGCTAGAGATTTTGATTCTGTTGTACACCTTTGTAATTAAGTAATTTTCACATTCTTTCTATTAGCAGTTTAGTTTCCATTTAATTAAGTTGTGCAAATATTCTTTTTTTTTTATCTTGTCACCTGAGCTTTATTCCTTGAGGTAATTGAGGGCTATTTGCTCCTTGAAGACTCTCTTTTTCTTGAGTCTTGAGGGTAGTGAATCCCCTCCTTTACATTTTGGTGAACCTGACGTGAATGAAATCATGTCGGATATTTTTCTTCAAAATTTTAATGCTTTTGATAATGCTTTCTCTAAAGAAGATTTTGATATGTTGGATGATGCCTTGGATGATTTCTTAGAGGCACCTCCTTCGACTAAAAAATATAATAAACAAATTTCTTCATTAAAATCTTCTTCTTCGCAAGTTGAAGAGTCTGTGAATGTGGTTGTAGTCTCTACCACCCCTCATAGGCCTAAGAGACTATTCATTTATGTGACTTTGCCTAGCCCATCTCCTAAAATAATCCATTCAATTCATGGGCCCTTCTCACTCATGGGGTGTCCAAAAAGTGACTTTTCCTATTTTCCACTAAGTTAGTGTTCACGACAGACTAGTTAACAACTATCTACTCCTCAGTGCAATAGGATAGTGGGACACTTGTCACAATTGTATGGTTGGATTTCAAATCTGAATTAACTTGTATTGAGGTTTCAAGCTCTTCCCCTTCTATAAATTGTTGGGGATGCCTCATTGTAAGCATCAGACCTATTGGAGTTTAGAGCCTTGTGGTGGCATAGAGTCCACGGGTCATAGCATATTAGACATATGCTCTTATCTTGCACTTCATGCAAATTGGATAATCAAAAACCTATATGCAATATGTAATGTAAGTTTGCAAATGAAATAAAATCTCTCATCATTCTAGTATTCCACAAAACTAGTATCAGAGCATTGATGCTCATTATTCTATCATAATGCTTGATGATGTTTTAAGAACTGATGAAACTTCTTGTTTTGAATGCTTTAATAGTAATGACCTTATCGTCCCTAAGGTAGCCACCATTCTTATACTTGGTGTTTTTATTATAATTGTTATTATCTTATATATATATGTGTCATAAGTGAGGAAAGTCTAGTAAATTCTAAGTCAAAGGCAATCTTTGTGTGTGGATATGGAGCTAAAAAGTTGTAAAGTATGATCTTAAGTAGTTGTGGAGCCATAGTAAGGTCATAAATCTCATGTGAAGCCAAAGGACATGCATGGAAGGGTGAATAGTAAGTTGGTAAAAGTAGCATCAAAAGCTTTTAAATCCCAAGTAAGTTCTTATCTACCCACAATGGCCAGTCAGAGGTCGATGAATGCTAGTAGCTCTCTCTCTTCTGTCATTCATAATTATTTTGAGGACAAAGAAACACATATGATAAGGGTAATTTCAAGTTTCCAGAAGTTAATTTTTTTTATCTTTATCGTGAAAAAGGAATTAAAGTGAAGACTATGAATTATATGCATCAGTCAGAGATCAATCTTCGAGTCTCTAGTGTAGGAATATGTCCTATTTATCTTCCATTTCTATTACCTGAAGATATTAAGATATGGAAAAAAGGTTATTTTCATGTACATTTCTATTGTGTGGATATCATTCTCTATCCCCATTTCAATTATGATATAGGTGTTGAATACTTTGGCAGCCTTATTGATAGACGATGCCAAATTTGGGATCAAGTTATTATTGCCCAATTCAAAGGACAACTCACAAAAGTCTCTGATGAGAAAAAATGAGGTGATGCCTAAATTGTTGTCCGCCCAAATTTTACCATCAGTTTAGATGATAAATATGTATAGTCTACCTTTTGTTTGCTTTTGCAAGTTAAAGGAGTTATTCTCCAGCTTGAGTCAGTTTATGCCAAAATTGGTGGTTGATGTATTTATACGCTGTTAAATGTGATGCTTCCACCTTCAAACTTTCTAGTCGGCGTAAGTTATCCAGAAGGGAATTCCTATGTCCTATATTTTGGTCGCCATATAAACCATGAAGGATTTGATACATGATTTCCTGTGAAGAAAAGTTGATTAATCAAACACAACCCATATTCTAGGAATTACCAACACCTTCTAGAGGTTGGTTGTCTAACAAACCCTGCACACAGAGTAGAAGAGTATCCAGTATAGATCTATCCCAGAAGAGACTTTGTTTGAACAACTAGAAGCGTCAACTAGTGGAAGACTCAGTGTGGCCTCTAGGTCTTACTCTTTGTTTAGAATTTTTACGAGTACAAGTAATAAGCAATATATGGATTTTAATCATGAAGAATCAATTGGATCATCCAACCACTTCCCTATATATTTCCAACCATCTGTAAATCCCTATCCATCTAGATCTTCTTTAGCCACACTTTCTGATCTAAGTAGAAATCTTGAACTTATGGATCAATTGGCTAGACAAGTTAGTCAAAAATTGGCTCTAATGCCTAAAGAAGATAATCAGGAAGATATGAAAGAGAAAGGGATTAAAATTAGAAAGATGGGAAAAAATTTGTATGCTTAAAGAAAATCTCCCCATGGCAGGTGTTGAAAAGAAAACAACATATAAATTAGAAATGAAAGGAAAGGAACAAGAAGTCATAGGCTATGAGCTAGGTAGATGGCCAACCCTTGAAACTTTTACAGCGATAAATCCAGAGAAGAAAATATGGGGAAGGTATGAAGCAAGACTTCATGTAGATCTAGGTGAAAGGCAAAAAAAACTCTAAAGCCTAGAGAAATTGGTTAGCACAATGGGTGATTTCTACACAAAATAATATTGATGACATGGTTGTAGATATTAGAGATTATGCTAATGTTTGTGTAAGTAATTAGATTAAATTGGATTCAACTTCAACTGTACAAAGTAAGATGCATTCTTCTATTTCAAAAATTGAACAACAAACTTCTCTTATAAATGATATATTTAGTGTGAGTTACCAAGTGAGACAAACTCAACAAAATCTCTAGACGATTATCTCAACACAGTCACACCAAGACAACTATCTCACACACATCTATGATAATTAGCAAAGTCATGAAAATCTTAGAAGAAAAGATGTTGAAGATAAAAATACCTGCATAGATGTAGCCAAAAAGCTACAAAATATAAGGATAGTTACAAAAAAAGATTAGAAAATCAAAGACTGGTCAAGATAGTTCCTCAGAAGAAAAAAAGGAAAAGAAAGATAAGGCTAAAGAGCAACCAACTCCACCAAAACAAAAGAAATTGATTGTTCAAATAAGGAAGAGCATGTTCTCTGATGAGAAAGAATAAATTATTGAAACGTCTTCTACCAAATATTTCTCCAAAACTCCTACAATAAGTATACCAAAAATCAAAGAGCATAGTTTATCCTATTTCCTCTAATTGATAATTATTTTCATCCTATCATGTTGCTCATTACTTTGTAGAATTGGTAGCTTTATGTGTTTTGCTCATTGCCATTCATGGCAGTACAATCTTAAGTGCAACCATATTTATCTTGGCAACAACATGATAGTCCTTGGTGGTTTTCTTTGTCTCTATGCTTGGGGGGCAAGGATAACTAGTTTTTGGGAGGTGTGCATTATTTTTAAGGATCCTCTTTTCCTCACTTTCTAATTAAAATATCAACATAGCAAGTATGTTGACATTTTAAGTGGGGGGCATATTGTCCCCGCTCATTGTTTGCATGTTCCGTTCTTAGTGATGATAGCATACATCTCCTAGGGAGTGTGACCATTACATTGACATTATTTTATTAACATTGGCATTATTTCACTTTGGCATTAACATTTTGATATTTCTTGCTTCACTTTGTTCATAGAGGTTGAATTTAGTGTAGCATTAGCATAACATATTGATCATATTATGGAAACTTATCAAAGTTATTAGGGAGTATAAATTTTGGTATGGTTGACGTATGGAAGCCTGTAGACCTGGCGTGACTTTCCATCTGCCACTTATTGTTATGAGTTCACACCTTGTAGACCTAGTGTGTGTTTCTCTTTCTTTTTTTGGACAAATAGTTGAGGCTTGATCCATACCTTTTGGACAATAGTTTAATCTTGATCCACCCTTTTTTCCTCTTTGCATTAATTTTTGACATTGTATGTTTGTGTATCTTGTCTTACTGCTTCATATCATACATATGTGTGTCCCTTTGTGCTTATGTTGGTTGCCATGGCATCTTAGATCCTGGGGGCTTGCACAACCTCCTTCATCTTTGTCATTCTATCCCTCTAACATTTGTGCACTTGGAACCCTCTTGACATATATTTTTCTACTTTAATGTGAGTTTGAGTGTGACCTCATACTCTCACTAAAGTGGGGGCTAAATGTAGTGTAGAAAAATGCACTCCTTTACATTTTCACACTATGTTTGCATCCCTTAATTAATTGGAATTAATTAAGCCTCTAATTGACCAAATTATGCATTCCAAAGCCTTATTTTTCCCATTTTCTGAAAGGGGAACCTATATTAAACAAATACCTACATTAGTTTAAACATCTTAGAAATTGTACGTCCTAGATTTAGGGCCTAAAACCAGTTCGCTTGGGTCCTCCTTAAGTGCCAAGACCCAATTTTTAATATTGTTTTGGTAGCATTTTAATAATTCAAATTTAAGTTTCAATTGTCAAATTTTGAAATATATTTTTTGGAAAATTAGATAAACACCTACAAATATAGTTATTTTATCAATTTAAATCTAAGCAACATTATCTAGCATTAAGGTAACATTCACAAGAGAAAATATTATTGTCAAGAGCATTAAAGAGAAAATTTATCAGTCATCTACAACAACAATCAAGATCATATCATCATGTCAAAGTTTATGCATATTCATGTCATGTTTTGGAGCTAACATTGTGATATAAGTTTCAAGCATTCAAGCAAGCATTTAAGCATCAAATCAAGCAATCAATCAAGCCAATTCATGTAAGATCCAAGCCTTAGAGTGATGTATTAGACTTCAGTCCTCTAAGGGAAGCCATTAAGGGTTTGGTGAGTTGTGACATAGCTTTGTTCATTCATCAATTCCTTACATTTATCATTATTTCATCATCAAGGTTTAATTACCAAACTGGGGTTTGATTAAGGCAAACCCCTATTCACCTGAAAACAAACATTTTTCTTCTCTATTTGTATGTGTAGATTTACATGTGAAAAAGGATTGAAGATCACTCAAAAGAGTAATTTTGAAAATTTGACAAAGTTGTCAAGACATGAAAACTCAGATCCTAAATTTATTTTTGACTTTCTGATAGTGAAACTTGGGGAAAATAAAAGCTAAGATCTTGCAGCAAAGTACCCCTGAAGATGAGGAAAAACCCTGTACAAAGACCCATTCTCCCTTGGGCCAAGGAGTCCTTGTAGGACACTCAGAACCCACTTTTTTGGGTAATTTTTCCATGTTATGCACTTCCCAAATCTGCCTACAAATTACTATTTCCATTTCTAATATTATAGAAATCTGCATTTCAGGTATTAGGTCATGCAATTCACTTAGTTAATGAATTTTAATTCATCTCCCAAAAGTGTCAATTGGTCATTTATGTCATAAGAAAACAACAAATCCTCCTTATAGGGTTAAATCACCTCAAGGTTGCAAGTCAATCCTATCCTTGGGAGATCTCATTTTCTAATGAAATTAGGAAAGTGTAAGTGCATCACACACCCTTTTAATCATTTTGGTGCACCTACATCTTTCCTTTCATTTCACCTTTGAAAAATCTTCTATAGTAACTGCATAACCCAAAGAACCCTCTCAACTGAGTAAGATTGGTGGGCGAAGGCCAATCTATGATAGCTTGAATCTTCTGCAGTTCAATCTATCTCAAATAAAAAAAATCAGTCAACCCAAATTCATATTTAGATAATTTAGCATAAAAATATTGCTACTTCAAGATACCCAAAATTCTACCCAAATGTTCCAAATGCTCCTTCCAAGTTTTACCATAAATCAAGATATCATCAAAAAGCACTAAATTTTTTTTTTGAGCTACCTACTAAAAACATTATTCATGTAAGATTGGAAGGTTTTTGGTGCATTTATGAGACCAAATGGCATGAAAATAAATTCAAAATGGTCATAGTGACATTGGAAAGCAGTCTCTTCAACATCCTCTTTCCTCGTGTGGATTTGCTGGTAACCAGATCTTAGTTCAATTTTTGAAAAATAAATTGCCCCATGCAACTCATCAATAAGTTCATCTATCCTTGGGATGGGATATCTATTATTAATGGATTTCTTATTTAAAACTCTATAATCTATGCACATTCTCATTGTGTCATCCTTCTTTTTTCACCAAAACTACATAAGAGGCAAATGGACTAGAGCTAGGCCTTATGAACCCCAAGTCAATAAGCTCCTGGATGGTTTTCTCTATCTTCTTATAACTCCTTAGGTGATAATAGGGAGTAATAATTATAGGATTGGAACATTGTTCTAGCTCAATGACATGTTAAAACCATCTATCTGGTGGTAACTCTGAAGCAAAATCATTGAAAATAAGTATGCTTATCAAGAATCAATTGATTTTCAAAATAATTTTTCTTGGAAGAGCTAGTAGTGTGGATCAAGATTATTGTTTCCCAAGCTACTTGTCCCCTTCTAGAATTCCTCTCCATCCTCTTAGCTAAAACCACTATGAGAGCTCCATTTGATAGATCTCTTAACAAGATTTATTTCCCATTGGCTTGAAACTTGAATTTCATAGTTTGATGGTTTGTGTAGTATCCTTCAATAGAATGTGTCGATGCGAAATATCGGCATGTACCAAATTATGCATGATCCATGAAGAATTGAAGCATAATGGAGCCACCAATACTCAAATCTCAACAAGAACAATCAATCAAAATTGAAAGTAAATATTTTATCAAAAAACCTAACATGCTAAATTTATGAAAGCTTTAAAGAAAACATCTACTCTAATCTATTGAAACTTTATCTTGTTGTAGAATTGGTGTCGTGTTGATGTGGACCGACGACCATTTACCAATCCCGTGATAGTGAGCTTGTCTCAATCAATTCTATGGAAGAGAATCGATGAAACTATGGTGTTTGATGTATAAAAAACCTAAATTATGCACAAAATGAACATGATGAAAGCTAAGTTATCATGAATTTATGCTATGAATGATCTAATTGTGCAATTGCTAAGCTAATCTAAGCTAATTTAAACTAAAAATGAGTTAAAAGATGAAAACCCTAATTTATTTACAAACTAGAATGGATGCATGGAAGCCATTAATGAAAGCTTGAAGCTATTATGCAACTAAAACAAACTGAAAATAAGCTAAATGTGTGCAAATTGAGAGTATGGATGTGAATAAATTTAACAACATAAGTTTGCAATAAAAGATGGATCCATTTGTCTCCAAATAGTGATCTATTTAGAGGAGAGCAAATGAAGAACGAATGGTTGAGATCAAAAAGCTTAATCAATGGTTCAATATGAAGAGGATGAAAGGCATGGATCATGGATTCTCATCAACAGATTAGAATGCAAGATGAAATTTATCAAGGGCTCACACTTGCCTCAAACAAAAACACTTTTGACCTGCAGACACAGGTCAAAGGTAACTTGTTTAGGAGGTTGAAGGGTTAACTTGCTTTTAAAGCTATGTGATTTGATTTGAGGAGAGGAAATATTCCTTAGAATATTCCTTTAGGGTGAAGGAAAAGGTTAATTTTACAAATTAAAACAAAGTTTTAATTGTGCAAAAAGGATAAATAATATTCCATGGAAATATTCCCTTTGCTTAGAGGAAAAAATGTTTAATTGCTAATTAAATAAGGTTTAATTTATACAATTAGGGAATTAGAGGAATTAGAAGATATTTATTAAATTAGATTATTTAATAAATAGAGGAGGGGTTATGAAATGATATTTAATTAAATAACATAGGGTTATTTAATTAAATAAGATGGCTTAGGAGATTAAATTAAATATTTTGATTTATTTATTTTAATTAGATGAATTGTTAGTGCAAAAAGAGATGAATTAACCCAATTAAATTAATTAGGCCAATTAAATGAAAATAATGCAATTAATTAATTAGCTAGGCTAATTAAATCAATTAAGCGAAAAGATGATGGATAAAGAGGAAATGATGTTAATAAACCTGATTTAAGTGTATGATATTGATTAGGACATTTTTTAGTGTCTACCTTTTGCCCCTCTTTGAAGCGAGGTACCTATTGCTTCTATTCAAAGAACAACGCTTTTTAGATTAAAATTGTTGCCCAAATAAAAAAATAATTTTATTTTTATTTTTTTAGATACCCCAGCAAAAGGATAAAACTGACTCCCTACCCCCTCAAGAAATTGGGCAAAAAAAATTAATTTTGGGTTGATTTCTCGACAAAGCTTCAAAAGCTTTCCCAAGGGTCCATAAAGGTTGCAAGATGCAAGAATAATAATAAAAACACAAAAAAGAGGAAAAATTAGGTTCAAATTGGAAAAATTGGTGAAGATGATAATAAACCCCATTATAAAGGTTAAATTAGGGCAAAAAACTTGTTGGATGTTGAGGTTTGTTTCTAATATGTGGTTGTCATTGATGTCAACACTATTAGCATTATTGCATTAGAAGCTGTATATGTCAAGGATATTGAGAAAATTGTAATAAGTGTTACAAGTTGTTAGTGGTGAGGTGAAGTTCAATATGTCGGTGTGATCAGTACGTTGTTGTTAAGAGGTTGTGGACTAAAGGGTTTCTTGTTGAGTATATCTAGATTATCCATGTCGAGTTTCAAAGATCTACGTGAAGATTTCATCAAGTTATGAAGATTTATATTTTGACAATTTTTTTGTTACTTCAGTTTGTGTTCCTAAATGAAGATCATGTGATTTTAGTTAGTTCAGTTGCTACGGATGCCTCTCTGGTGTTTCATGATGCTTGTGGATGTTTCTAGTTCTTGCTTTATCTATGTTGCACGTCCACATTGATCATTGTGCTTGTGATGTAATATTTTCTCTTGTGTGTTCATGTTTTTCAAGTTCTTGGCCGACAAGGTGTTGAAGAATGTTGTGGATCTTCGAGGAGTAATTAATTGAAGTGGTTCATGTTTGAGGATGTTATTTTCAGTCTTCACTATGTTATGGTTGACCTTGGTCAATTTGCATGAATAATCTTTATTTGTTTTGGGCCGACTGTTTGTAATTATTTTATTATTTCTTTGGCTCAGCTGACTTATAGCGATGGAATTTCTTGTTGCAGATATATAAGAGCGATTGTTTTATCATTTAAAGGCATGTGTGTGCAAAGTGTGCAAATAATGTACAGATCATTCGAAGGTAGAGCAGAGTGTGAAGAAGTGTTCATGAGCTTAACCGAAACTGTAATCAGACATTAGTAGATGCTACTTTTCTCAGTTCAATGTATGATGGATTTAATCAAAACCTTTCTGTAAGATAGTGTCTTCCTTTGGGTAGTAAGCCTATTTGTATTTCAGCAGTGAGCTCTAGGCAGTGTGCTTAAATGCATGTGCATTCCCCATTCATATTCTCTTATACTTTTAACAGGGTATAATCTTGTGGACTAACCTCCACTGTGGTTTTTCCCCTAACAAGGTTTCCACATAAAAATCTTGGTGTTATGTGTGATTCTGATGTGTTGTTCATTTATGCTTTCATTATTAATGATCAAATTTGAGAATAAGGTTAATAAGTTGAATAATTTTGAAATTCGGTGAAAACTGATTCACCTCCCCTCTCAGTTTTTTTCCCTTGACTTTCCAACAATATGGATCAGAGCTTGTGGTTCCTTGGAAGAAGTTTAACAACTTGAGGTGATCTGGGACGGTGACTTATAAGAAGGATAGTCCTAGATTTGATGGAACAAATTATTCTTTGTGGAAGACCCGAATGGAGTGCCATCTAAGATGCATTGGTGAACCCTACTGGAGCATTACAAAAAATATATATGTTATTCCACATAATGGTCCTACTACTTCTGTTGAGATCAAGGATGTTGAGTATAATATCATGGCTAAGGAAGCTTTGTTGAGTGCTTTGAATGATATTGAGATGATAAATGTGATGGATCTGAAGACTACTTATGAGATATGGAAAAAGTTGGAGACCTTATATGAAGGTGATGCTAATGTGAAGATTGCTAAGCTACAAAGTCTGTAAGGAAAATATGAAAAGTTGAAAATGGGTGATGATGAAAATGTTACTACTTTCATGCAAAGAGTGAATGAACTTGTGTGTGGTATCAAATGTGTTGGTGGACAGATAGACGAATCAAAGATTGTTGCTAAAGTACTTAGATCCTTTCTTGATTCTTACAAAGTCAAGGCTAGTGCTATTGAAGAGCTCTGAATTGTGACAAATGTTACTAGAGATATGTTGATTGGTAAGCTTACTACTTTTGAGTTGAGTGAATTTGGTGATGCCCTTCCTAAGGTTGAATCTACATTCAAGGCCACTACTTCTGGAAGAGATAGACAAAGATATGATCCTAGTGAAAGTTCATCAAGAAAGACATTAAAGTATGAGGATGAAATGAGACAGCTCGATGAAGAAGAAAGAGAGCTTGAAGAACTTGAAGTATTGATTGTGAAAAGAGAAGCCAGAGGACAAGATAAGTATAAGGGGAAGTTTCCTATTAAATGTTTCTCTTGCAATAAGATAGGTCATTTTGCATCAAGATGTCCTGAGAGAGTTTCCAAGCCAATATTTAACAAGCTTAAATTCCAAAAGAAGTGTTACTATGTTGTTGATAAAAGTGTGGCATATGATGAATCTGACAAAGGAAATGCAAGTGAAGATGAATTTGTGTTTATTGCTATCAAGGAAAATAATCCTATGTCTACTAAATTTGCTAGTTGTACAAATGTGGAGAAATCCCTAGCAACTCGAGTTGAAGAGAAAGATGAATGGGTAATTGACAGTGGTTGTTCTTATCATATGACAAGAGATAAAAGTAAGTTTGTGAATTTGGAAAAGTATGATGGTGGTGTTGTGAGATTTGGTGATAATACAGCTGGTGTGATCCGTGGAAGAGGATGCATTTCTCTTGATGATAAGCATAATACTGATGATGTCTTGTATGTTGAAGGTTTGAAGCATAATCTTTTAAGTGTTGGACAGATGGATGATAAGGAATACAATCTTAAGTTCATGGATGGTAAGTGCAAAATATTGGAAAATTTTGGAAATATGATTGCATGAGGTACAAAAACAAAAGGTAATATTTTCCACTCGAGTGCTACTAGTAAAAGTTGTTTGATTGCTCAAATTGATGAAAGTTGGTTGTGGCATAGGAGAATGTGTCATGTTAACTTTGATAATATTGTCAAGATAAGTTCCACTAAGGCTGTGAGAGATCTTCCTAAGGTGATGAAACCTACTAATGTCATATGCGAAGAAATTCAGTTAGGAAAGAAAACAAGAATTTCATTTCAAAGTAAACAACAAAATTCAAATGGATTGTTGGATCTTGTGCATACTAATTTTTATGGTCCTGCTAGAACTTGAAGTTTACGAGGATACAAGTACTTCATGTTGCTTATTGATGACTATATAAGGATGATGTGGGCTACTTTCTTAAGTGAGAAATCTGAAGCTTTGGAAAATTTCAAGATCTTTAAGGCTATGGTTGAGACAGAGACAGGTCTGAAGATTAAGTGTCTGAGATCAAATAGAGGTGGTGAATTCACTTCTGGTGAGTTTAATTCTTTTTATGAAGAGAATGCAATAAAGAGATAGTTATTTGCACTGTTGACCCCTCAACAAAATGGAGTTGCAGAAAGAAATAATAGAACAATTCTAGATGTTGCTAGAACCATGATGTTGGAAGGAAATGTACCTCATATCTACTAGAGAGAAGTTGTGAGTATTGTTGTGTACACACTTAACAAGGTACGAATCATGGGTGATACTGGTAAGACTCCTTTTGAGCTATGGACTGGTCAAAATACTACTATTAGATATCTCAAGATCTTTGGAAGCAAGTGTTATATCAAAAGAGATGAAGATAGAGGAAAGTTTGATGCTAGGAGTGATGAAGGAATCTTTCTAGGTTATGCTACTAAAAGTAAGGCCTACCAGTGTTACAATAAGAGATTGAAGATAATGGTTGAAAGTGCAAACGTTAAGGTTGATAAAGACATAGTTGCACTATCCAGAACCTATGGATATGATTCTGATGATCAGAATGACAATACAAACAAAGGTCAAACTTCAAGTCAAGTTCAAATCATTCTGGTGAATCAAGAAGATTAAGAGAAAGGAGAATCTGATGGAAGAACAAGAGAAATCATAAGAACTTGAAATTGAAGAACATTCTAAGAAGACTCTAAGGTATGTAAGATTGAATCATTCAGAAGATCAAATTATTGGTGATAAGAACAAAGGTGTCCAGACTAGGAGAAGAATTGTAGAAGAATATTGTTTGATTTCAAATATTGAGCCTAACAATATGAATGAAGCATGCAAATATAAACAATGGGTTGAAGCAATGAAAGAGGAACTACATCAAATTGAAAAGAATGATACATGGATTCTTGTTCCCAGACCTAAGGATAAGAATGTAATTGGAACTAAATGGGTCTTTAGAAACAAATTGAATGAACAAGATGAAGTGGTTAGAAATAAAGCAAGACTGGTATGTAAGGGATATTTACAAATAGAAGGAATTGATTTTGAGGAAACCTTTGCCCCTTTTGCTAGAATTGAAGCTGTGAGATTGTTTCTTGCTTATGTTGCTTACAAAGACTACAAAGTTTATCAAATGGATGTCAAGTCTGCTTTTCTAAATGGCGAATTGGAAGAAGTGTATGTTGAACAACTTGATGGATTCCAGTTGACCGATTAGGGAGATATGGTTTGCCGATTGAAGAAAGCATTGTATGGACTCAAACAAGCCCCTAGAGCATGGTATGCCAGATTGGATAAGTACTTGGTGAAGCTTGGATTTAACAAAGGTACTGCTAATAGTAATTTGTATTTCAAGAATGATGATAAAGATTTGATTGTGGAATTTTTTGTTGATGATATCATATTTGGAAGAGATAATAGCTTGTGTATGAAGTTTACTGATGAGATGCAGAATGAGTTTGAGATGTCAATGATTGGAGAGATGAAATTCTTCTTGGGATTGCAAATTAATCAATTAGATAAAGGGATCTTTATATCTAAGTCCAAGTATGTGAAAGAATTGCTGAAGAAGTTTGGTATGGTAGATTCAAAGCTTGTTGGTACACCCATGGTGACCGGATGCAAGTTGATAATTGATGATGATTTTTCGAAGGAAAATTAGACTAGATATAGATCAATAATTGGTGGATTGGTTTATTTGACTTAAACTAGGCCTGATATTATGAATGTTGTATGTATTGTTGCAATATTTCAAGCTGATCCTAAAGAATCTCATGTGACTGCTGTCAAGAGGATTTTCAGATACTTGAAGGGGATAGTTGATTTTGGTTTATTGTATCCTAAAGATGATGATCTTACTTTGAGTGCCTTTACTGATGTTGATTGGGTAGGAGATGTGAATGATAGGAAAAGTACTAGTGGTGGAGCATTTTTCTTGGGAAAGAAGTTGATTTCATGGCTAACCAAAAAGAAGAATGTTATTTTTTTATCTACTACATAGGCAGAATACATTGCTACTTCTAATTATTGTACTCAAGTACTATGGATGAAGCAAATGTTGAAAGATATCAGAATTGTGTATGATGAGCCTATTGTTATATTCTGTGATACTCAAGTGCTATTAACATCTCTAAGAATCCAGTGTTGCATTCCAAGACCAAGCATATATCTATCAAGTTTCACTTTCTGAGGGAGAAAGTAAGTGAAAAATAAGTCAGATTGGAGTATGTGCCTACTAAGGAGCAGATTGCAGAAATACTTACCAAATTGTTGCCTAAGGATACTTTTGATTATCTCAGAGGGAAGTTAGGGGTGATTACCCCTCCTAATCAGAACTAAGGATGCATTGATTTGCATCAATCTGTGCATTTCATGATCATATTTTGATATGGATTGATGTTGTGGTGCTGCTACTCAGGGGGAGTAGTCATATGTTCAGATGTTTAGGTGTTCAGATATGTGGTTCAAAGCTTGTATAGAAGAAATATTTTCCATTGATGTCAAAGGGGGAGAAGAGCAATGTGAAAAATCTTTGTGGGAAGAAGAGTTGAGGAAAGAAGAGTCAGAACCTAAAGGGGAGTAAGCATAGTTGTGTTGATGGTATTTTTCACATCATGTGTTGCCATCAATGCCAAAGGGGGAGATTGTTGGATGTTGTGGTGTGTTGCTAATATGTGGTTGTCATTGATGTCAACACTATTAGCATTGTTGCATTAGAGGTTGTATATGTCGAGGATATTGAGAAAATTGTAATAAAAAGTGCCACAGGTTGTCAGTGCTGAGGTGAAGTTCAGTCTGTCGGTGTGATCAACACATTGTTGTTCAGAGGTTGTGGACTAAAGGGTTTCTTTTTGATTATATCTAGATTATCCACGTCGAGTTTCAAAGATCCGCATGAAGATTTGATCAAGTTATGAATATTTGTAATCTGACAGTTTTTTTGTTACTTCAGTTTGTGTTCCTGAATGAAGATCATATTATTTCAGTTAGTTCAGTTGTTGCGGATTCCTCTCTGTTGTTTTGTGATGCTTGTGGATGTTTCTAGTTCATGCTCTATCCATTTTTCATGTCCACATTGATTGTTGTGTTCGTAATTCAAGGTTTTCTCGTGTGCTCATATTTTTCATGTTCTTGGGCGACAAGGTGTTGAAGCATGTTGTGGATCTTCGAGGAGTAATTAATTGAAGTAGTTTGTGTTTGAGGATGTTATTTTCAGTCTTCACTATGTTGTTGTTGACCTTGGTTGATTCACGTGAATAATCTTTATTTGTTTTGGGCTGACTGTTTGTAATTATTTTATTATTTCTTTGGAATCGACTTATAGTGATGGAATTTCTTGTTGTGGATATATAAGAGTGATTGTTTTATCATTTGAAGACGTGTGTGTGCGAAGTGTGTGAGTCCTATGTGTGAATAATGTACAGATCGTTCAAAGGAAAAGTAGAGTGTGAAGAAGAGTGAAGAGGTGTTCATGAGCTTACCCGAAACTCTAATCAAGCATTAGTAGATGCTACTTTTCTTAGTTCAAAGTTTGATGGATTTAATCAAACCTTTCTGTAGGACAGTGTGTCTTCCTTTGGGAAATAAGCCTATTTGTATTTGAGTAGTGAGCTCTAGGTAGTGTGCTTGAATGCATGTGTATTCCTCATTCATATTCTCTTATACTTATAACAGGGTATAATCTTGTGGACTGACCTCCACCATGGTTTTTCCCCTAACAGGGTTTCCATGTAAAAATCTTGGTGTTATGTGTGATTCTGATGTGTTGTTCATTTATGCTTTCATGATTAATGATCAAATATAAGAATAAGGTTAATAAGTTGAATAAGTTTGAAATTTGGTGACAACTGATTCACCCCCCCTTAGTTGTTTGCTCTTGAGTTTCCAACAATTGGTATCAAAGCTTGTGTTTCCTTGGAAGAATTTTAACAACTTGAGGTGATCTAGGACAGCGAATTATAAGAAGGATAGTCCTAGATTTTATGGAACAAATTATTCTTTGCGGAAGACTCGAATGGAGTGCCATCTGAGATGCATTGGTGAACCCTACTAGAGCATTACAAAAAAATTATATGTTATTCCACAGAATGGTCCTACTACTTCTGCTGAGATCAGGGATACTGAGTATAATATCGGGGCTAAGGAAGCTTTTTTGAGTGCTTTGAATGATACTAAGATGAGAAATCTAATGGATCTGAAGACTACTTATGAGATCTAGAAAAAGTTGGAGACCTTGTATGAAGGTGATGTTAATGTGAAGATTGCTAAGCTATAAAGTCTGTAAGGAAAATATGAAAATTTAAAAAGGGTGATGATGAAAATGTTACTACTTTCATGCAAAGAGTGAATGAACTTGTGTGTAGTATCAGATGTGCTGGTGGATAGATAGACGAATCAAAGATTGTTGCTAAAGTGCTTAGATCCTTTCCTGATTCTTACAAAGTCAAGGCTAGTGCTATTGAAGAGCTTTAAACTATGACAAATGTTACCAGAGATATGTTGATTGGTAAGCTTATTGCTTTTGAGTTGAGTGAATTCAGTGATGCCCTTCCTAAGGTTGAATCTACATTCAAGGCCACTACTTCTGGAAGAGATATGATCCAGTTGAAAGTTCATCAAGAAAGACATTAAAGTATGAGGATGAAATGAGACAGCTCAATGAAGAAGAAAGAGAGCTTGAATAACTTGAAGCATTGATTGTGAAAAGAGAAGTCAGAGGACAAGATAAGTATAAGAGGAAGTTTCCTGTTAAATGTTTCTCTTGCAATAAGATAGGTCATTTTGCATCAAGATGTCTTGAGAGAGTTTCCAAGCCAATATTTAACAAGCCTAAATTCCAAAAAAGTGTTACTATGTTGTTGATGAAGGTGTGATAGATGATGAATCTGACAAAGGCAATGCAAGTGAAGATGAATTTGTGTTTATTGCTATCAAGGAAAATAATCTTGTGTCTATTGAATATACTAGTTGTACAAATGTGGAGAAAGCCCTAGCAGCTCGAGTTGAAGAGAAAGATGAATGGGTAATTGACAGTGGTTGTTCCCATCATATGACAGGAGATAAAAGTAATTTTGTGAATTTGGAAAAGTATGATGGTGGTGTTGTGAGATTTGGTGATAATATAGTTGGTGTGATATGTGGAAGAGGATGCATTTCTCTTGATGGTAAGCATAATACTGATGATGTCTTGTATGTTGAAGGTTTGAAGCATAATCTTTTAAGTGTTGGACAAATGGTTGATAAGGGATACAATCTTCAGTTCATGAATGGTAAGTGCAAAATATTGGGAAATTCTTGAAATATGATTGCATTAGGTACAAAAATAAAAGGTAATATTTTCCACCTGAGTGCTACTAGTAAACGTTGTTTGATTGCTCAAATTGATGAAAGCTAGTTGTAGCATAGGAGAATGTGTCATGTTAACTTTGATAATATTGTCAAGATAAGTTCCACTAATGTTGTGAGAGATCTTCCTAAGCTGATGTAACCTACTAATGCCATATGCAAAGAATGTCAGTTAGGAAAGCAAACAAGAATTTCATTTTGAAGTAAACAATAAAATTCAAATGGATTGTTGGATCTTGTGCATAATGATTTGTGTGATCCTACTAGAACTAGAAGTTTACAAGGATGCAGGTACTTCATTCTACTTATTGATGACTATTCAAGGATGATTTGGGCTACTTTCTTAAGGGAGAAATCTGAAGCTTTGGAAGAGTTCAAGATCTTTAAGGCTATGGTTGAGATAGAGACAGGTTTGAAGATTAAGTGTCTGAGATTAGATAGAGGTGTTGAATTCACTTCCAATGTGTTTAATTCTTTTTGTGAAGAGCATGGAATAAAGAGATAGTTATCTGCACCGCGGACCCTTCAACAAAATGGAGTTGTGGAAAGAAATAACGGAACAGTTCTAGATGCCGGTAGAACCATGATGTTGGAAGGAAATGTTCCTCATATCTACTAGAGAGAAGCTATGAGTACTGTTGTGTACACACTTAACTGGCTACAAATCAAAGGTGATACTAGTAAGACTCCTTTTGAGCTATGGATTGGTCAAAAGCCTACTATTAGATATTCCAAGATCTTTGGAAGCAAGTGTTATATCAAAAGAGATGAAGATATAGGAAAGTTTGATGCTAGGAGTGATGAAGGAATCTTTTTGGGTTATGCTACTAAAAGTAAGGCCTACCGGTGTTACAATAAGAGATTGAAGAAAATGGTTGAAAGTGCAAACGTTAAGGTTGATGAAGACATAGTTGCACTATCCAGAACCTGTGGATATGATTCTAATGATCAAAATGATAGTACAAAGAAACTCCATATTTCAATTCGAGTTGAAATCATTCTGGTGAATTAAGAAGATCAAGAGGAAGGAGAAACTTGTGGAAGAGCAAAAGAGAGATCAAAAGAGCCTCAAATTGAAGAACATTCTTAGAAGACTCTGAGGTATGTAAGATTGAATCATTCAGAAGATCAAATTATTGGTGATAAGAAAAAAGGTGTCCAGACTAGGAGAAGAATTGCAGAAGAATATTGTTTGATTTCAAAGACTGGGCCTAACAATGTGAATGAAGCATTCAAAGATGAACATTGGGTTGAAGCAATGGAAGAGGAACTAAAATAAATTGAAAAGAACGATACATGGATTCTTGTTTCCAGACCTAAAGATAAGAATGTAATTGGAACAAAATGGGTCTTTAGAAACAAACTTAATAAACAAGGTGAAGTGGTTAGAAACAAAGCATGACTGGTATGTAAGGGATATTCACAAATAGAAGGTATTGATTTTGAAGAAACATTTTCCCCTATTGCTAGAATTGAAGCTGTGAGATTGTTTCTTGCTTATGCTGCTTACAAAGACTACAAAGTTTATCAAATGAATGTCAAGTCTGCTTTTCTAAATGGAGAATTGGAAGAAAAAGTGTATGTTGAACAACCTGATGGATTCCAGTTGATTGATTAGTGAGATATTGTTTTTCGATTGAAGAACGCATTGTATGGACTCAAACAAGCCCCTAGAGCATGGTATGCCAGATTGGATAAGTACTTGGTGAAGCTTGGATTTAACAAAGGTACTGCTAATAGTAATATGTACTTCAAGAATGATGATAAAGATTTGATTGTGGAAGTTTTTGTTGATGATATCATATTTGGAAGAGATGATATCTTGTGTATGAAGTTTGCTTATGATATGCAAAATGAGTTTGAGATGTCAATGATTGGAGAGATGAAATTCTTCTTGGGATTTTAAATTACTCAGTTAGATAAATTGATCTTTATATCTCAGTCCAAGTATGTGAAAGAATTGCTAAAGAAATTTGGTATGGTAGATTCAAAGCTTGTTGGTACACCCATGGTGACCGGATGTAAGTTGATAATTGACGATGATTCTTCGAAGGAAAATTAGACTAGATATAGATCAATGATTGGTGGATTGCTTTATTTGACTCAAACTAGGTCTGATATCATGAATGTTGTATGTATTGTTGCAAGATTTCAAGTTGATCCTAGAGAATCTCATGTGACTGTTGTGAAGAGTATTTTCAGACACTTGAAGGGGATAGTTGATTTTGGTTTATGGTATCCTAAAGATGATGATCTTACTTTGAGTTCCTTTACTGATGTTGATTGGGCAAGAGATGTGAATGATAGGTAAAGTAATAGTGGTGGAGCATTTTTCTTGGGAAAGAAGTTGAGTTCATGGTTAAGCAAAAAGAAGAATGCTATTTCTTTATCTACTACAGAGGCATAATACATTGTTGTTGCTAATAATTGTACTCAAGTACTATGGATGAAACAAATGTTGAAGGATATAAGAATTGTGTATGATGATCCTATTGTTATATTTTGTGATAACTCAAGTGATATTAACATTTCTAAAAATCCGGTGTTGCATTCCAAGACCAAGCATATATCTATCAAGTTTCACTTTTTGAGGTAGAAAGTAAGTTAAAAAGAAGTCAAATTGGAGGATGTGCCTACTAAGGAGCAGATTGCAGACATATTTACCAAACCATTGCCTAAGGATACTTTTGAGTATCTAATAGGTAAGTTAGGGGTGATTACCCCTCCTAATCAGAACTAAGGATGTATTGATTTGCATCAATCCGTGCATTTCATGATCATATTTTGATTCAGATTGATGTTGTGGTGGCTGCTACTCAAGGGGAGTAGTCAGATGTTTAGATGTTCAGATGTTCAAAAGTTTAGGTGTTCAGATATGTGGTTCAGAGCTTGTATAGAAGAAATCTTTTCCATTTATGTCAAAGGGGCAGAAGAGCAATGTGAAAAATATTTTTGGGGAGAAGAGCAATGTGAAAAATATTTTTGCAGAGAAGAGTTGAGGAGAGAAGAGTCAAAACCTAAGGGGAGTAAGTGTAGTTGTTTTGATGGTATTTTTTACATCATGTATTTCCATCAATGCCAAAGGGGGAGATTGTTGGATATTGTGGTGTGTTACTGATATGTGGTTGTCATTGATGTCAGCACTATTAGCATTGTTGCAATAGAAGTTGTATATGTCAAGGATATTGAGAAAATTGTAATAAGAAGTGCTATAGGTTGTCAGTGGTGAGGTGAAGTTCAGTCTTTCGGTGTGATCAATACGTTGTTATTCAGAGATTGTGGACTAAAGGATTTCTTGTTGAGTATATCTAGATTATCCATGTCGAGTTTTAGAGATCCACGTGAAGATTTGATCAAGTTATCAAGATTTGTATTCTGATAGTTTTTCTATTACTTCAGTTTGTGTTCCTAAATGAAGATCATGTGATTTCAGTTAGTTCAGTTGTTGTGGATGCCTCTCTGGTGTTTCATGATGCTTGTGGATGTTTCTATTTCATGCTCTATCTGTGTTGCACATCCGCATTGATCGTTGTGCTCGTCATCCAAGATTTTTTCTTGTGTGTTCATGTTTTTCATGTTCTTGGCCGACAAGGTGTTGAAGCGTGTTGTGGATCTTCGAGGAGTAATTAATTGAAGTGGTTCATGTTTAAGGGTGTTATTTTTGGTCTTCACTATGTTGTAGTTGACCTTGGTTGATTCGCATGAATAATCTTTATTTTTGGATTAAATTGTGTGAATTGTTTTGCATCAACGTTTTGGATCACACTCTGTGATCTATCATCAGGATGAAGAGAAAAGAGCTTAAGGAAAAAAAATTTCACATGATCTAATCCAAAAATCATTGAACTCCTTAAGCTCTTTGCTTTTCATCTTGATGATGGATCACAGAGTGTGATCCGAAACGTTGACGAAAAAAATTTCACACGATCTAATCCAGAAATCATTGAAAAAGAACAATATGGATTGTGGAAACTTGATATCATTGATAATCTTTATTTTTTTTAGGCTGACTGTTTGTAATTATTTTGTTATTTCTTTGGAGCCAACTTATAGCGATGGAATTTCTTGTTGCGGATATATAAGAGCGATTGTTTTATCATTTGAAGGCATGTGTGTGCGAAGTTTGCAAGTCCTATGTGCGAATAATGTACAAATCATTCAAAGGTAGAGCAGAGTGTGAAGAAGAGTGAAGAAGTCTTCATGAGCTTAACCAGAACTGTAATTAGGAATTAGTAGATGCTACTTTTCTCAGTTCAAAGTCTGATGGATTTAATCAGAACCTTTCTGTAAGACAGTGTGTCTTCCTTTGGGTAGTAAGCCTATTGTTATTTGAGCAGTGAGCTCTAGGAAGTGTGCTTGAATGCATGTGCATTCCCCATTCATATTCTCTTATACTTTTAACAGGGTATAATCTTGTGGACTGACCTCCATCGTGGTTTTTCCCCTAACAGAGTTTCCACGTAAAAATCTTGGTGTTATTTGTGATTTTGATGTGTTGTTCATTTATGCTTTCATGATTAATAATTAGATATAAGAATAAGGTTAATAAGTTGAATAAGTTTGAAATTCGGTGAGAACTTATTTTCGCCCCCCTCTCAGTTGTCTTCCCTTGAGTTTCCAACAAAACCCTAATTTTCAGCTTAAATAGGCCAAAAGCGGTCATTTTCAATTCATTTGTGCATTCACACTTAAGGAATTCTTGCAAATTGAGCTCTGATCCTTTGACAAAATGTTGCACCAAGAGCTTGCTTGACACATTTTTTATCAAGTTCGTGAGTTCCAACGGATTCTAGATGCAGGATCACTGCTATGTGATTCGAAACCTAATTTTAAATTTTAAATTTTGATGCATTTATTAGACGTTAGAATTTAGAATTTGAGGGCATCACTATATAGTGATGCCCAAATGATAGATAGCGACACATATGTATAGGGCGACATTTTTTTAGATTTGAATTTAGGGTTTCAAATTTTAAATGGTGACACAGTCATATCCCGCGATGCACTTGCCGATTTGAAAGTTAGGGTTAGGTTAAGCCAAATTCTAAATCATGATGCTAGCTTGTATGGTGACACATTTGTGAATTTTAATTTTAAAATGCATCAGGCGTTGTTGTTTGAGTTTTGAATATAGCGACACATCTGTAAATAGAGACACATTTGTGATTTCTGAGTCAAAAATTCCAAATAACTACAAATTTTGATGATTTCCTTATGTCGTGCACCTCGTGGGTGTAAGAGGTCTTCCCACCATTGATGTCGAGGGAGCACATGCCCACAGTAATGGAGATATTAGGTGATCTGTTTGAGTTGTGCTAGGAGCACCTAGGAGAGATTGGATTGTGGTATATCACATATGCTCCTGTGATTAGGACCCATTTGGCCATGATGGCAGCGTTGTACAAGAGATGGCACAGCGAGACTTCATCTTTCCACCTTCCAACGGGAGAGGTGATTGTGACCTTAAAGGATGCGTGGTGGATATTGTGATTTCCTATCCACGGTGATCGCGTGATCTATGATCCTGATGCCAGATTGGATGTGTGCTTCGAGGTGATGGAGATGGACCGAATTATATTGGTCACATCACAGATAGATTTAGAGACATACAGGGGTCACATACCGATGTTCAGATTGATTATTACAACCAAAATTTCAGGTTTGGTGGCTCTAGACAAACATGGCCGATTCTTCAGTCTAGATTGGGGCTTGGCTTGGCAGAGAATGCTTTATCAGAGGACTCTTTTTGCATGGGGGCCCGTGATGTTGGCCTCTTTGTACCATGATTTGCATGATTTCATTTATTATGATAGGAGAGCCCTTGGTGTAGGTGTGAATCTCCTTCGTATCTGGGCATGGGAGCACATTGCATTGCTTCAGCCAATTGTACAAATGGCAGACATGGAGCCAGATGATCCCGTCATATGGAAATATCGAGGTGCCATTACACTCAGACACACATGATAGATTGGGCTCCCCTACTAGCGATGGGTGATCGATGACATGACTGTGTTCCAGTGGTGGCCATGGCTTCAGATGTCACCCTGGTTTGATGATAGACAACAACTTTTCTTCGCCTGATAGAATTGTTATATGTAGGGCCAGGAGAATACTATGATCAAGAGGTACCTTCCTGAAAGAGTGGCTAGATAGTTTGGCGATGTCCAGGATAGGCCCGACGATGCTTATAGGGCTATTTTTGCTAGAGCTGGCAGTCAAGTTCCGACATGGGGACTGGCAATTTTGGCAGCAGAGGTCGTTGAGAGTTTCTATCAGTTGGTTGCCCAGCCTTGGGTATACGATTAGGGTAAGCCCATTTCTTAGACTACTCTCGCTTATGATGCATGGTTCATCCCTTTGAGATGACTCACAGATCTTGCAGGTGATCCTCCTAGAGGGAGTCTGCGAGGCAGAGGGGTCAAGGGTAGAGGACAGGGGGGCCAGGATGACCATGATGGACAAGTTCGGGGACTTCTCTAGTGGGACAGCAGCCTTCTCAATAGCCTCCAGTGGTGCAACAGTAGTCGGTGCCACCACCATCACCACCGTTGGATGCCAGAGTTGCGCAAATATAGTTGCTACAACAGCAGGTGTAGGCTTTGACGTGTGAGCGAGACTAGGCCCACCAACAGATTTTGGTTTTCACTGCTAAGTGAGACCAGGCTCAACAACAGGTGGTTGTGATGATAGCTAAGAGAGACGCAACGCTGCAGAGAGTACATACTGTCACAGTCGAGAGAGATCGAGAGGTGGCTCGACGTCAGCAGATTGAGAGCCTTATAACATCCACTGATGGTCAGATAGTTTCAACACGACTATCTAGAGATGCTATTACAGAGGCTACGTATTGCAGGCAACACTATCACAGAGATGTTTTGACGACTCTTCGTCAGCCTAATTTTTCTCAATGAAGCGATGCACACTCTCAAGCAGAGGATCAGCTTGAGCGGGAGGGTAGCAGCCACCAGGGCTAGCATTTTTGATGTACAAACACTTTTTGATTTTTCCCCATTCCTTATACTGATATACATTCATGGGATCCTTTTTTATAGTCTCATGCATATTGTACTTATCATTGATGTACATACACTGATCCAGATTTTGTACCATGACACATTTTTTGATATATATATATGATACGGATACAGATGATTTATGTGATGATGTGTTGACTTTATGTATGGATGATGTATGGATGCTTATATATAATCATGTATGGATGCATTTTATTTTATGCCTATGTGATATTTCATGACATGATATGGATGAATGCATTGTTATGTTCTTTTTCATTATCTTTTCACAATATGATATGCATATGTTATGGATATAAATGATGTGGATGCATTTCTTTTTGAATATTTTCTATGCATGCATGTTGATGGTTTGTGGATGCAAATGTTTATGTTAACAATTTAAGATGCTTAGAATAAAAAATCTATATTATTCATCACAACTTAAATGATAATGCAAAATGTATGATGTGATATGATTATGATTATGAGATGGACAATTATGCTGATGGATGTTTTATGATTATGATATGATTATGAGATGCATGTATGTTGATGGTTTGTGGATGCAGGATGGATGCATTGATGATTTTTTTGTGTGTCACGATACCATGTTAGCATGGAGAGAAGATAGAAGAATAAAGAATAAATAACTGTTGATGATGATGATTGCTTCAAAAGATCCAACAAGTCCTTAATCCATTGAGACTTTATTAGAGATGGTGACGAGACAATGCAAAACAATGCAGGATGGGATGCTCACACTTCGGGATTAGGATTTTTTGTCATTCCTTATTAGTTGATATAACACATAGATACGATGCATCAAGGTATTGATAACTAGGATGGTGGTGTATCTAGTGTAATGGACTTTGACTCGACAAATAGATAGGATAGTTCTTGTTCACATCTTGACATACAGAAACATCGTTGGAATGCAAGTTAGAAGCTTAGAACATATTGGACCAAAGCATACACAATAGTCAACAACATACTCCAAATGACCTTCCTACACACAACTAAGCAAGTATGTGCCAAGCTTATTTTACAAGAGTATCCACAAGCAAAAAAATGAAAGATAATGATCGATGCCCCATTCCTTTCTCTCTAAATCATTTTGTTTAGACATCATTGAGAGGTTCTCAGAATGGGTCATTAAGATAAATCACAAGAAAAGATCAAAGATAAACAGTCAGTGTTATCTATAGCTCTTGCCTAGTTTAAGTTTAGCTTAAGGTGATATCTACTATTGATGTCCATCACAGGAAGGATACATCCTAGGACATGTTGATCAAAGGGTTGTTTGATGTTAGTATGATGATGCTAAGATGAGCTATTGCTATAAACTTCACTAACACATTTACCTATAATTTAGACTTTATATTTTGACTTTTGGGTTCACACTTTATGACTTGCTTTGTTTGCTTTCTACTTGTTTTGCCAAAGGGTGAAGGTGACAATCGTTTATTATGGGTGAAATTTTATTGCCGGTGAAAGCGAGATGGAATGGATGGGTTTTTTATTTTTATAGAATATTTCAACGTTTTTGGTATTTTGAAACGTTTTGAGGTTGTTTTTGGTCTTTTTGAAAGTTTATATGGATGTTTATGTTTTCAATTTTTTGACATTGTTTAGGGTTTTTTGAATATTTGAGGCTTTTTAGGGATTTCAAATGTTTTCTATTGTTTTTGTGTTTTATATTTTTAAATGTTTTTGTATTTTCTAAATATTTGGATATTTTTGGGATTTTTCAAGTTTTACAAATGTTTAAGGGTTTTTTGAGTTTCCCAGTTCGACTAAGAACCTAAACTAAAGACCTATCCTAGGGGTCTCAACGGTTGATCAAAGATTAGCCTTGCCTACGTTATACATGTAGAGACCACGTAGTTCGACTAACTCGACCGATTTACAGAACAAAGATATGAACATATGAGAGCGACAACTAATTACAACAGACTGCTAAAGGACTGACCTAGGGTGTCTCGAGGGCACATCAATGATGGCCTTGCCTAAGTTCAAGCTCAGAGACAACGTAGTTCGACAAAGAGAGACTATTTTTTGGATTTTCGATGTTCGACTTTTTTAGGGATTTTGATGTTTTTTAGATGTTTTGGATTTTTCCTTTACAATTTTTTGAATGTTTTTCGATTTTCTGGATAAGATTTTATGAATGTTTTTGGTGTTTTCTGATAATATTTTATGAATATTTTTGGTGTTTTCTGATAAGATGTCCCATGACCTCAAGATATACAAGAAACTGATTGTGATGCATAATGAAATGCCCCTAGTGTGATATGTTAGCCTACTTCGATAAAGCCAGGAAAAACTAACTTTGAGAATATTCCAAGTAATGCTAAAGAGTTCATGATACCTTATAGTGACAAGCCATGATAAAGACGTGGATGGGGAATGAATGGTGATGCAAAGAATGATAGGTCAAAAGAGCCAAAGAATAGATGGAGATACCTTATTTACACAAGGTGCCTATTTGCTAGGTTTTCACCAAGGTGCTTGCCCAAAGCACCACTGAAGTGGTTTTCACTAGATGATTTTTTTCTTTACTTTTTTCAATCATTTTTCTCATTTTTTTGGATTTTGATAATTTTTTGATTTTTTTGTATTTTATGATTTACACCCTTCATGTTTAGGCACAAATTTTTTTGAGATGCAAGCTGTTGATTGGCTCCAGCAAGGATTCACCTTCAGGGGTTGACAGTTGGTATGCTCCTGATCCGTAGCTTGCTGTGATGACAAAGGGACCCAACCAGTTAGGCTCAAACTTTCCTTTTCTATCTTGATCTGGAAGGTTTTTCTGATTTCGATTTAAGACGAGATCGCCTACCTGGAATGAGTGACATTTGATTTTCTTTTCATAGCTCTGTTTTAGTCAGTTTTGATACACTTGCAAGTGACTAAGGGCATCAAGACAATGTTCATCCAAGAATTCTAGCCCATTCAGTTGAGACACTCTATACTCTTCCTTAGTTATCAGATTCTTCAGTGACACTCACAATGATGGGAGCTCAACCTTAATCGGCAAGATGGATTCTAATCCATAGACAAGAGAGAAAGGGGTTGCTCTTGTAGGTGTGCAAATATTGGTTTGATAAGCCCAAAGAGAGGGATTTAGCTGTAGATGCCAGTCATGACCAACTTCATTAACTATTTTCTTTAGGATTTTTAGGATAGTTTTTTTGTTGCTTCTACTTGGCCATTGCCTTAGGGATAGTATGGTGTAGAGAATCGGTGTTGGATATTGAATCTTTGGCACAGTTCTTTCAAATCCTAATTCTTGAATGGGGTTCCATTGTCTGAGATAATGGTTTGTGGTACACCATAATGAAAAAATAGATAATTTAGGATAAACTTGGCTATCTGCTTCGTTGTTATGTAGGTCATAGCAATGGTTTCAACCCACTTAGTAAAGTTCTCGGTGGTAGTTATGATGAACTTATGGCCGTTGGATGAAGTTGGAATGATTTTTCCTATGAGGTCAAGTCCTCATTGCGAAAAAGGCCATGGTGTGATCATGGGTTGCAACTCTTGAGTTGGAGCATGAATCAAATCCCCATGTTATTGACACTGGATACATTTCCACAAATACTGATCAACTTCTTTTTCCATGGTTGGCCAATAGTACCCCATTCTCAACAGTTTCTTGGCTAATATCATTCTGCTAGAATGGGACCCACATATTCAATTATGTACTTTTGTTAAGGTAGTTAAGGCTTCCTCTTGGTTAAGACATCATAGTAATGTCCCTTTGATGCTTCGACGGTAAAGGGTATCACCTAGGATCACAAATCGGGATGCCTTTTTAAAAAAGGTCTTTTTAAGGTTCGGGGTGATGTTTGATGGAAGGGTTCCTCTGTTAAGGTAAGTAAATATGTCATGGTACCAAGGAAATCCAGGACCAACAATGGCACACACAAATTCAGATTTAGGGATTTTGAAAGTTGGTACGAGAATCTATTCTACCAAGAATTCACATTGAAGAATGTTGTTCGACATGTCTAGTAGTGATCCAATTGTTGTCATGGCATCTGCTACTTTATTGTTCATGCAAGGAATCTTCTCAAAAGTTATGTTTATAAAAATTGTTGGACTCAAGGAACATTAAGAGGGGGAGGTGAATTAGTGTTCAACAAATTTAACAACTAAATCTAGATCTTAAACCATATAAACAAAAATAAAGATGCAATCACATGAACAAGATAATCAAAGCACCATAACACCAATATTTTTACATGGAAACCTTGTTAGGGGAAAAACCACAGTGGAGATTAATCCACAATTATACTTTGTTAAAAGTATGAACAAAAGGGAATGCACTTGCATTTAGGCACACTGTCTAGAGCTCACTGCTCAAAATAAGGAAGGCTCACTACCTTACAAAGTGTTTGTGATTACAACAAAAATTGAACTGAGAGGATAGAATCTCCAAATGCCTAGATTTAGTTCCAATGAAGCTCAGTGGATGATCTTCAACCCTTCTGACTGATTCTGTATTTCTACTCTACTCTGCTCTACTCTTCTCTATTTTTCTACCCTTATGAAACTGTGCATAGATCTCTCAATCACTGTTCTAATACTCATACACACACCTGTTCTTCTCTTCACACATATTCACATACTTTCACACTTTTTTCTTCTCAACAAAATGAATTTCCGATCTCATATATATATCCGCTAACAAAGATTTCATCGCTTTAAGTCGGCTTTAACAAAACATGAAATATCCTTCAATGGTTGGCTCAAATCACAAATTTTAATTTAATGCGCACCCAAAAAAGTTGGCTAAGGAATAGCTAGAACCCAAAACAAAATAAACAACACAATAATTAATTAATTAAGTACTCCTTATACATCTGCGACATGCGACATTCACTAGGTCAGCCATAATGAGCAAATAAACAGAAAAACATCATGCCAAAGCATTCAACCGGATCTCCTAACTCATACACTAATCAATGCAACATCACAAAACTTAACAACAAGATAGTGTAGATTCTTAACAAACTCTCTCGGAGATCCACAACTCAAAATAATGATCCAATGAGGCGTACAGATCGACTAATTGACGGATACCCTGTTCTTCATACTTTTTTGCCGATAGAACACTGATCTTTACATATCTTTCCGGTACGAATAAATTATGATCTATGGACCAGAGGGATGACTTGATTTCCATCAATGAAAACACTAGAAGCCACATGCCATCAGACAAGCCATATTCCAACAATCTCCCCCTTTGGCATTGATGTTAACACTTAGTGAAAAATGACTAAGTGTCAAAATTCAAAATTTCAAAACTCAAACTCCCCCTTAGAATGATAAATCATTTTTCACTTCTCTCCTTCCCCTTTGACATCAATGAAAAATATATTCTTCACTAAGCTCTCTCTCCCCCTTTCAAAAATTCAAAGTTTGAAGTGCAACTATTGCACAAATCAAAAAATTATTTTATACTTATCTTTTACCTCTAGAAGAAATTTCTTCCAAGCATCTACTGCAATCCCAATAATTATTATCAGACTGTTGTTTTTTGATGTCCTGTAATTGATCTAGATAAGGGATTCTAGAATTGTAATCGCTTCTTCCAACCTCTCTCCTTTCCTCAAGATCTTAATTTGTTGCTCCAATCTGCATTCAGTTAGATCCTTCACTTTCCAGAAAGTGTCCATAAGAGTGTTTTTGGAAAAGTGAACCTTTGCATGCTCAGCCTGCAACTCATGAATCTTTTTCTTGACTGCTCCATCCTGGTCCTGAAACATATTGTAATCCTAACCATTTTTTTTCAACTTACTCTCAATCTGCTCTAGCTTGTCTTTGTATTTACCAACCAC
Organism: Sequoia sempervirens; assembly: GCA_007258455.2. NCBI lineage: Eukaryota > Viridiplantae > Streptophyta > Pinopsida > Cupressales > Cupressaceae > Sequoia > Sequoia sempervirens. The sequence continues at coordinate 251,891 of VDFB02290684.1, forward strand.
ATGAGGCCACAAAAGGAAATAATTGTAGATCTTATTTGCTGAGTCAATGCATTGCCTTAACACATTCATTTTCTTTTTCAGTTTGGTAAGGGACAACCTAAACTGCTCCTTTAGATGTAGAATTACTTCTTCCTCTTTCTTGTCTTGAGGCATAGAGGCCATAGCCTCCCTGATACATTTGATCAACTCTTCTAGAAGTACATTATGCAAAATTTCCAATTCAATGTTGTTGTGCACAAAGTAACTACCTAGAGTGTCCTCAATCAAGTCATGTTCATATGAGGGTCCATCTAACCATATGTCAGAAATATTTTGCATTCCATCTTCCTCCTAAATAATTTGTAGTATCTTTGTTTGGAATAAAGCACCTTCTTCATCGCTTTCTTTTGCTATTATTACATTTGGTTCAATTGATTCCAGTTCATCTCTAGGAGTGTATTCATTAGAATCTTCATCTGGTATATCCACAATTATCTATCCTTTGCCTTTTTCTTTAGATTTTGGGGACTTGTGTGTTGGAGGGGTGTCATCAGCAAACTCTAGAGCACTTTTTTGCTTCCTCTCTACTTTACTAGAAGAAGACCCAACTTCAAGCATCTTTACCAAAAGGGGAATGTTAACTATTCCAAACTTTCCCAACAACTCTTTAAAGATTTTTTTATAAACTTGCTCACAATTTTCCAGAGCATTAGAATGTTCAAAAATTTGGTTACAAACCGGTTCACTTTCCTTCCATACCACATTATCATTCTGAGGAAAGCAATTAAAAAAATACATCATGACACATATGATCAAGGTACCAAACCTGAAGGGGTAATATACTTCTTTCATCAATTGCACATTTTCCATTAATTGATCCTTCAGCAATCCACACACATCAAAGTCTTCAACTTCCATTATCATTTTGTGAGTGATATAAACTACGCCTGCCGAAGTTGTGCCTTCCCTATTTCTGAAGAAAATTTTGTATGAAATCTCATGTGCAATATAGCTTATTATTGGATCTTTGATTGTCGAGATTACTAGAGCCCTCTAATCTCCTGTCACTTCGGTTAGGGTTTCGACTTCCTTGTTCCAAATCGACTTCTTTTTTGGAATATCCCCAACATTGCATAAACCAGTTAATTCTCTAATCACATCCTTCAAAAAAGATAGGGTTTATCCAAGGTTAGAATGTCCTCATTCCATCTATTCAGGATAAACTTGATTACTTCCGCGTTGACAAAATAAGGAAATTCATTCCAAATGTCCAAACTTTTATGTTTCGCACCTTCAAGCCACTTCAATTCACTGGCTAACAAAAAATTTCTCACATCCCTAATCTTTCCACTGCTATACTCATCCAAATTCACCATTCCTTTTATTTCCTTCATTTTCCTTTCTGTACGGAACAAATTTTTCCACCGAGCACAAAATTCAAAATTCTACAAGCAACTGAAATACCTAAAGAATTTTCTGCTGAATTTGCTTTACTCTGTTAAAACTTCATTGCAAAGGCTCTCCTTTTGTTCTTCTTCAATGCAAGGTGACAAATGAGGGTTCCAAATACCCTTTTATAACTTTGAACACCTGACCTTTTCACCGCATTAAATACTTTTCCCTAGGAGTTCCGGGTACTCTGTTTTCTCAGACAACAAAAGAAAAATTTGTCTGCAGACCTTCTACTTCTCATGTTTTTGCATAAGTGATCATTGATGCATTTGCAAACTTTTACCACAGCTACTGACAATTTCCTGCATTTTGGTGCCAGCTACCGACAAGGGGTCAAAGGATTTTCCTTCAAAAACTCCCCCTAGGCCAAAGGCTTAAGATCAATTTTGGAAGGAATTATCGGAGGCTGCTTCCAGTACGGGCTTATTTCCTTCATTAGATTCACTCTTCTTTACCCACGTTTTCTTCATCCAATCTCTTATCTCTTCCATAGTCACTTTTCCTTTTCCTTTGTCATTTTTTTGCGAAATTCTTCCTCTATATACTAGACCTCTTCTATCCATGTTTTTCTTCTTGCAGAATCTTGCAATGTGACCAAATCTGTTGCAATTGTAACACATTGAATTTCTTTGTTTAGACCATTCATTCCATTGGTTTCCCTTTGATCTACACTAATTAGAAATATGCCCAAATTTTCCATAGGTGTAGCATTTAGCATTTCTTATACTGACAAACATACTTCTACACTCAACTAACTTGTGACCAAACTTTTTGCAACTAAAACATTGACCGGGAAATGATGGACTGCTTGAATTTATTTTACCTTTACACTGAGAAGCCATATGATCAAATTTATTGCAAGCAAAGTAGTAATCATTATACTTCTAAGCATTGGGTTGTCTTACCGGATACCTTCTACCTTTGTTCATCTGATTTCTTTGTCTGGAATCCTTATGTTCAAATCCAGAGCTTTCTTCCTTCTCATATCCAATACCTCGCTTATCATTTGCATCCTTTTTTCCTTTAGTCAGCTCATCAAGCTTAACAAAACTGATCCTGAACTTCTCCTTGTATTTGTTTGTAGTAGTGAGTTCATCTCTGAGAACAACTATTTGTCTTTCAAGCTCTTGTTCATTATTTTTGGATTGTTGCAGTTCAATCTCCATCAGAATGAATCCACTATTTACTCTGCTGCATTCTTCAAATTTGTCTTTTAAGGACTGGGTGAGATTCTCCTCATTCTTCTCCCTTCTTCAATATTTTTAGTCAGCTTCATTGCCATAGATTCCATCTCAAGCTTTAGAGTAGCATTGTCCCTAGCAAGTTTTTCACATTCTTCAATTATTTCTCTTAGGGTCTAATTCAGGTGAACATCTTTCAATCTTTTATTTTATTTTTGCTTCAGCTGATCACAAAGTTCCTTCCTCTTTTCTCTTGACTCATTTATTTTATCCTTCAATGATTGAATGAATTTCTCAGCATCCACAAGATTTCCTTTTAATTCCATGACTTCTGCTTTAGACTGATCAAGATCATCAAGTGTCATCATAAGTTGTTGTTGAAGACCACTAGAGTCCATTACAATTCAAGATCCACCTCAAATTGTTAAACTTTCTGCAGAGGAACCTTTCTTTGATACCAATTGTTGGACTTAGGGAACACTGAGAGGGGGGGTGAATCAGTGTTCAACAAATTTAACAATTAAATCCAGATCTTAAACCACATAAATAGAAATAAAGATGCAAGCACATGAACAAGATAATCAAAGCACCATAACACCAATATTTTTACATGGAAACCTTGTTAGGGGAAAAACCACGGTGGAGATTAATCCACAATTATACTTTGTTGAAAGTATGAACAAAAGCGAATGCACTTGCATTCAGGCACACTACCTAGAGCTCATTGCTCAAAATAAGGAAGGCTCACTGCCTTACAAAGTGTTTGTGATTACAACAAAAATTGGACTAAGAGGATAGCATCTCCAAATGCCTGGATTCAATTTCAATGAAGCTTAGTGGATGATCTTTAGCCCTTCTAACTGATTCTGTATTTTTGCTCTAGTATGCTCTTCTCTTCTCTATTTTTTTCCCTTCTGAAACTATGCATAGATCGCTCAATCACTCTTCTAATACTCACGCACACACCTGTTCTAGTCTTCACACATATTCACATACTTTCACACTTTTTTCTCCTCAATAAAATGAATTACCAATCTCATATATATATATATTTGCTTCAAGTCAGCTTTAACAAAACATGAAATATCCTTCAATGGTCGATTCAAATCACAAATTAAATTTAATGTGCACCCACCAAAGTTGGCTAAGACATAGCTAGAACCCAAAACAAAATAACCAACACAAGAAATAATTAATTAGGTACTCCTTATACATCTATGACATGCGACATTCACTAGGTCGGCCACAATGAGCAAATAAACAGAAAAACATCCTGCCAAAGCATTCAACCGGATCTCCTAACTCGTACACTGATCAATGCAACATCACAAAACTTGACAACAAGATAGTGTAGATGCTTAACAAACTCTCTCAGAGATCCACAACTCAAAATTATGATCCAGTGAGGCATATAGATCGACTAACTGACGAATACCCTGTTCTTCATACTTTTATGTTGGTAAAACACTGATCTTTACATATCTTTCCGGTACAAATAAATTCTGATCTGTGGACCAGAGGGATGACTTCGGTTGCCATCAATGACAGCACTAGAAGCCACATTCCATTAGAAAAGCCATATTCCAACAAAAATATCTTTGAGATTCTCCACCATCTTCTTGTAAGGAGTGAGCTTGTCATCTTTGGTTTGATAGTTGTCATTGACTTGGTTGATAACCAGTTGTGAGTCTCCATAGACTTCCATTTCTTGTATTTGCCACTGAATTGCTATCCTGAGACCTATGATCAAGGCTTTGTATTAAGCAATGTTATTGGTACATGGGAATGATAGCCTGTAAGACTTTGGGATGCAATCATCTTGGGGGGTGATGAAAATAATGTCGCCTCCTGATCCATGTTGGGTGAATGATCCATCAAAGAACATCTTCCACTTAGTTGTGAGATTAATAAGGAACTTTGATTCATCAGGGAACTGAGATATTAAAGGGTTCTCATCATAGATGGGTGCTTCTGCTAACTAGTCTGCTATCACTTGTCCTTTGATTGCCTTGCACTTGACATACTCTATGCCAAACTATGTCAAGATCATTACCCATTTAGCCATTCATCCCGTGAGGGTTGCTTTGGATAATATATATTTTAATGAATCAATCTTTGCGATGAGCTTGATTTGGTGTGACAACATGTAATGCCTAAACTTTTGTGAAGTGAAAACTACCACTAGGCATGCTTTCTCAATGGGTGAATAGTTCATCTCATAGCCTACCAAGGTTTTGTTGATGTAGTATATGACTCTTTCTTTTTTGTTTTCATCATGTTGTGCTAAAAGAGCTCCTAGTGTTGCTAGTGTTGCTAAGATGTACAAGATCAATGGCTTGTTTAGTATCAACAACATGAGTAATGGAGGTGTTAGTAGGTAATCCTTGATCTATTGGAAAGATTTATCACATTTTTTATCCCACTTGTAAGTTATCCCTTTATAGAGAAGATGCGAAAATGGGTGTCTTATCCGATAATTGAGCTATGAACCTTCTGATGGACTGCAACCTTCCTTGTAATGCTCTCATCGGTTTCAATTTTTGTAGTGGTTCCATGTCTAGGATGGATTTTACCTTTTTTTGATCAATTTCTATCCCTCTTTGTGAAATGATGAAGCCAAGAAATTTCCTTGATGTGACCCTGAACACACACTTTTTTGGGTTTAGTCATACCTTGTATTCTTCAAGTCTGTCAAAGATAGGTCCTAAGACTTGTATGTGCTCACTTCTCTTCTTTGATTTTTCCCAAATATCGTCCACATAATCTTCAATTGTTTTGTGGATCATGTCATGAAAGTTGAGGGTCATTGCTCTTTGATGGGTAGCTCCTGCATTCTTCAACCCAAATGACATCACATTCCAATAGTAGATTCCCCATGGAAAAGTAAAGGCAGTTTTATGTTGATCCTCTTTGGCGATTATAATTTGGTTGTTGCCTGAAAATTCATCCATAAGTGACAACATTTCATGCCCAACTATTAAATCCATAATGAGATTAATGTTTGGAAGAGGGAAATCATCCTTTGGACATGCCTAGTTTAGATCTCTAAAATTAGCACATATTCTGATGCCACCAGTGGGTTTTGAGACTGGTACCAGGTTTGAAACCCACTCAGGATAATCTATTAGTCGGATGAATCCAACGTCGAGAAGCTTTTGTAGTTCCAATTTAACTAGGAGTGTTATCTAAGGGTGCATTTTTCTTAATTTCTTCTAGACTGGTTTGGCATCGGGATAAACTGCTAAGTGATACATAACTACTTCTAGATCAAGACTTGGCATATCTGTTTATGACCATGCAAAGTTAGCTCTTCTCTCTTTAAGGAATGCAACAAGGTTCTTTTGTTCTTCGTCTAACAAGGATTCAACATAGAAAGTGATCTTAGGTTCTTTTGTTCCCACATTGATTGGTGTAGCCTTTTCTTCTAGTACCATTGACTTTTTTGGATACATTGCACTAAAGGGGAGATTGAATCTTTCATCCTTGGGCACCTCAAAAAGGTTTTCACCATTAGATGTGTACTTTTTTTCACTATTTTGGGACTAGAGAGTGCCACTAGGTGGTTTTCACTCAAGGATCTGCATGTTAGGTGCATTTCATTTATTTTGCGACTAAAGGATTCAATCGTCCCCCCATAGTATGCCCCTGTATTGAGCTCTATGTCAAAGCCTGCTTTGTGATCTGCCCATGATAAGTTATCTCAGAGTCTCATGAATTCTGAGATTGCTTCATCATTTTTGAATAAATCTAGAACTAGTGGTCCTTGTTGGTCCATGTCAATGAGTTGTGGATATACTAGGTGTATTTCGGTTGGTTGGTTATTTGAGATAAAGGATGTTATGGATATCATGAAGAGAGTGTTGTTCTCAAATAGGTCAGCAATATCAAGGGGAAAGTCATCTAAGGTATTATCATGCGATGTAGGTGACCAAGAGGAAGCCTCAACTCGTTTAGCAGCAATACCTTTTCCAATAAGTGTGACCTTGCTAGTAGTACAACCTAAGCCAAGATTCTTTAGTCATTTCTCAGGAACGATGGGTTCTAGTAAACCATTGTCATTTTGTCCCAACTTCTCATTCTTGTTATATCCCCAATTTTGCATTAGTTGTAGACCTTTGTTGTCATCTTCCATGGGAAGAACAAGAACAAGTCATTCATCTTGATAGAGGATTTTAGAGATATCTTGCTCATTGATGTCTTCTTGATTCAGGTCTCCCCACTTGGTGAAGGTAGTAGCTTCCATCTTGATTGTTTATGGTTCTTTGGTGCTAGATGTAGGTTTCCTGTGTGTTTAAGGAGAAATTGGTAACTCTCCTAAGACAAAGGTATCTTTCTGTAACAACCTATTCGGTCTACAGTTTGAAAATTAAACTTTCAACTAACTTTTAGCTAAAGTTCAACTAACCTGTTTTCAACCAGTGTTTCCAAATCGTTTTCAGCTGAATCAAATTAAATTCCAACTAACCTCTAAGTTTTTAGTTTCAATTGAAATGTAACACCTAACTGTTTCCACAAACCGCTTCACGGAAGATCAATAACTAAATAATTGTCTAACTAGGGTTTTCCTTTGCAGTTAGATGGAAAAGAAAATCAATTCTAGTCGTTATATCATACCATTCATCAACTAACTTTTAATTTCTATTTTCAGCTGAAGGAAAAACTATTAATTGTAAACAAATAATAGAAAACTATAGAAGAATAATAACTACTTCTCTTTGCTTTCAGAAAGTAACAAACAAATGCTACAACTATGAAACAAATGTATCAACTGTCATTCTAAGGTAGATTTCATCCAACAATTCTAACTAACTAGTCCATCTAGTGTTCCCATTTGAACAATAATGAACTGAGGAAAATAATTAATTTCTTTATATTCCTTAACTATTTTCAGATCTTTCATTTTAGCTGAATGAATCAAATAATTATCTAACTATTCAATTGTAGATTCTTACAACAAACATTTAGCATACAAGAAATACATTCATTGCTTTATTGAAAGTAAACTTTTATTGACCAAAGCTTGTACCTGGATTTACAATCTGACTTCACCATCATGCTGATTTGCTTGAACAACTATATCATGGAGAGAAAGAGAAACATGATCAAGGGCTTTACCGCCCAACCAAGACCTACTGGTCTCCCGAGTTTCTTCAACAAAACCTGCCCTTCACGAGGGTAATCAACATGGATCAAATTATCATCATGCCTTTGAGCCTGGTGTCAAGGACCTATACCTCCTGATCGACCTTACTAAGGGTGCCTCCCAACTAGAAAGGTCACTTTGATAAGTGGTATATCTAGCACTTGATAGCTAACAAATGTTGATTCTAGCATCATACCTTGGCTAAGGATTTTTAATATTACTGGCACTCTTGTGCCGATATCTCTCACACTCTTGTGCCGATATCTCTGGCACTACTGTGTCATCAACACTCTCACCCTTGCTCGACATTATAATTCTTAGATCAAGTTTAAATCTTACCATATTTGGTTGGGTTATCATTCTTTTCTTAGTTCAGAGTTAAGTCTTAACCTTAAGGTTTAATTTGACCACAACTTGGTTTGGTTTCACATCTTGCTAAATGATTATGCTATTATCTATTTTAGAAAGAGAGGAACTCAACTCAATAGCTTATTCTAGCTGAGTAATCGTATACTGCTATTCTCAAATTTTATGCAAAGAGATTAAGGAGTCTTATTTGATATTAAGGATTCAATGTTTGTAATTCAATGTCAAGAATTCAAATCCTTCTTCTAGAATCAAGGTACAACAATTAATTTCAAACATATAAAGAAAATCCAGGCTCAATGTCAAATCATATCTTTAAAGACCATTCAGTCTAATTAACATTTTACGATAAGAGATGAGACTTGCCCTTCAAGGTGGTTTCAATAGGGTTCTTAAATTAGAGTCATATTCTTTTAGATTTATAGTTTAAATGAAAAGATTGTCTGGCTTAGACAAGATCATTCCTCTCAAGGAATCATAAGTGAAGTTTTAGGTCACAGGGTAATTCATAATTTGTTCCCATTCAAGTTGACATAATTTGATATTCTCAACAACTCTAGACAACAGTAACCTTCAGGTCAGGTTCGAGTTTTCAAGCTTGCAATAAATATTCATATGTGTTTATAATCAAGAAATTTTAAATAGCAGAATGAATAAAAAAAAACCAAGTCAAAATTAATACATTGACTAAACAGAGATTGCCCGGAAATATATTTAATTATTCTTCCCAGATTTCATAGTTGGGAAATTGTTCAAGTCATAACCCAACAAATCCCATTTACAAAATCAAGGCTTGATCACTAAAAAGAAAAGAAGAAGAATTCCCTAATCGTTTCAAACTCCACAACAGGTAAGCAATTCAAACCCACTTTCGAATGAGGAAGAACAAAGCATATCATGATTGCATGAATGATTAAATGGTCATCACTGTTCCAAACCAAATAAGAAAGGAGATTTGTTCACATTGGACTGGGTATCAATTCGGCGAAAACAACAAATAAAACCAGTTTGACTTTATTCAATTGTCTTTTATTTTCATAAATATTTCCTTTGCATATCTCATTCAGTATTTACTCATCGATTTATATTTGAATGCTAGCTGGAACTATTAACTAGAAATATAGCAACCCGGTAAACACTCCAAATTTTATGCATCAAACAAATACGATGAAGAATTCGATACTTTCCTATGAGAAGATTCGAGACTAAGAAACTCCAAACTCTAATATTATGTAGTCACGAAAAACACAATCCTGTATTCTCAGAAAAGAGAAATGGAGATGTGTACTTAGGGATTTGAAAACACCACCACGCGAGAGTATGAAAAATGGTTAAGACTCAGCCACTTCTAGCTTCCGCAGAAGATTTTCTAACAAGACAAAATGAAGTAGTTGCCCACGAAAGGAGAGGAGAGACGGAGGTTAAGGAGTGAGCTCGAGCCGAAGGATGTGATAATAGAGGTGTGTCCCCAAAGCGAGTGTCTTTGGAACGTGAGAATCCAAGATAAACACTGACGCTTCCAGACAAGATTGAGATTCAAGGATGAAATACACGAACTTCACTCCACCCACAAAATGAAGGATGTGCAAACAAACTCTGGACTCAAGCAACAGATTCTACAGAGCTTGCCAAAGATTAGAATCTCAAATCACCAACAGTAAAGAAGAAGACAACAGAGTAATTAAGCTCAAGCCAAGCCAATAATACAGAGAAAGAGAGAGTTTTCCAATGCAGGACTAAAGATTAAGCACAATGTGATTGGCAATTCGTAAGTAGAGCCAAAATGATGAAAATAGCAACAGGCAATTGACCAAGAACCACACACACCAAAAACAAAGGAAAAAGATCCTAAAAAGAAAATAAATGTCTCTTTTTCTTTAAGAAGCTTGAACTTCCAGTGGTTATCAAGAGCCCTTCCTTTTCCCATTCTTGAGCGTTTCCAAAAGAGAGGTGATGAGCCAATGAAAGTTCACTTCCCAAAAACTCCGACGCCAACCAATACAATTCTAATTTTGATAAATTTCAATTTCAAACGATAGCCTTAGTTTATATCATTCTATTTTTAATTTAAAGTTCAATATTCCCTTGCAAGAAATATATTTACTATGAATTGATTCACTCCACTTTCAAGTGGATATATATTATTAATATTTTAATTATAACCATTATTTTAATTTACTATTTGTTACCCATTTGTAATCTCCTTTAAAGATGAATTAATGATTTATACTTTTTAAATTGGTTCCCTGAAAATAATTAAATTATTTAAGGCCAAGTTATGATGTCGATTCATTGTCTTATACTGACTCGAGGTTGATGATACAATTGATCTATTGTTAACCATGTCCTCTCCCTGATGATATTTCCCTTTCTTTCGTGGCACTGGCAAATCCTGCATCCATTAACAAGGATTATGGTTAGATCGTTCTCAACGTTTATATAAATATGCATTTAAATTTAATCTCATGACCTCATTCAACTTCACGTGAACAATAAATTCACTGGTAAAATAAAGAGTTTGTTACCATTATAGTTACAATAAAAGGAACAACTATTACATTCTCAATGTCATTACCACATGAAAGCAGTTATTTGCAACTAACATCGCATTTGAAATATATAACCAACATATAGTCTCAATGTAAGGGATGTGACACTTTCAATATTTTGTAGCTTCCACAACCATCATCTTGGATTACTGCTTTGACATCTAGTATGCTTTTCACAATTGGTACTTGGGATGTTGAGGTAGAGACTAGAGATGATGGGTCAACAAATGAGCTTGATGGTGTAGGTCCTTCATCATTTTTGGGTATTTGTGGGATCTTATAAAACTTGGATTCAAAGCTCTTGCAGTAGTAGAAAGGCTCAAGCTCTCCATGGATAGTGATTTCTCTATCCTCAAAAGGAAACTTCACACACTGATGATAGGTTGAGGCTATAGCTTTCAAAGCATGGATCCACGGTCGACCAAGTAGTAGGTTATATGGAAGATCAAGATCAAGTACTTGGCATGTAGTTTCTGCAATAAGAGGTCCAATTTGGATAGAAAGTGCTATGATTCCTTGTGATACCCATTCTTGGTTGTCGTATTCTTGGATTGTGGTACTCTTTGTTTTCTCAATAGTATCTTCTGAATAGCCTAGATGCTTGATCAATTGCAGGGTACAAATGTTTAGACCAACACTTCTATCTACCAAGACTCTTTTGACCTTGTTTTTTTATGACTGGAAACCTAAAGGTGTAAACCAACACTTCTATCTACCAAGACTCTTTTGACCTTATTTTTTTATAATTGGAAACCTCAAGGTGTAAAGCACAGTTATGGGATGGTTGTGATGGTAAATCTTTCTCAGAGAAGGTGAGAAGATGGCTAGTGATATGCCCTACCATAGCTTGAAACTAGTCGGTATCAATGTTCTCAGGAACAGATGACTCAAACAAGGCTTTTTCCAAAATTTCCCTGTGTGTAGGAGATAATTTCAGGAGTTCCAAAATTGATATTTGAGTGGGGGTCTATTTAAGCTTATCTACAAGATTTTACTTGCTAGGATTAGATGCGGGAAAAGTAGGTTGTGTCCTAGATTGAGCTGGGACAACTTCTTGAATGATTATTTTGCTATGTCATGTGGTGACTCCACATTCTGTATTAGCTCCTTTGATGGTGACAATAGTGATAATGCTATCATAAGAGGCAAATACATTGGAATAGGTATGTTGAACATTGGTGTAATCCTTAGCTTTGCCATTATTGTTAGCTTTGTTATGATCAGGCATAGGGTTCTTGTATATCTTGAGATTCTGGTTTCCAGTCGATACCTTAACAAATATGTTATCGTTCTCTATGAGATCTTGGATGACCTTAAGTTTCATGTAGTTTGTTGTTTTATATCCTTTAATTTTATGAAAGTCATAAAGATCATGCTCGTTGTACTAGGATGGATTTTCTTGTGGTTCTTGGTAGTTTTCAAAGTTAGGAAGTGTTATCAAATTTGACTCTACCAATTTCTTCATGATTGTCTCAATGGGTTTCGATAAATGTGTGTATTTGCATTTAGGATAGTTATTCATGTTACTGGTTTGCCTTGGTTGCATGTTGGTGTTATTGATTTGATTATTCTGAGGTGGTACCATTTGTTGCACAGTTGGTTGGATGTTAGCAATTTGATTATTTTTGGGTCTAGGAGCACTTAGTATGACCTTAGCATCTACTACACCATTGTTTGTTACATTTTTGTTCTTAGCCCATACACAAGGTTTCTCATTTGAACTGGTTGAAGGACGGTTGTCTTTGTAAGCTTGATTATTTCCTTGTGAAATGAGGGCTCTTTCAATGTTAAGGGCACTTGGAACAAGCTCGTCATAGGATGTGATATATTGCATTTTCAAGTGGAATGATAGATTGAAATCAAGGTTGGTATGATGATTCCCACTTGTTGTTCATTAGGAAGAGGCCACTTGATTTTACTAGCTCTTTGTCTCCATCATTGTAAGAAATTTGTGAAGGTTTCCTCTGGATTTTTTTTGAGAGTGTACAACTCTTCTAGACTAACGTCCATGTCAAGATTAAAGGAGAAGTGATTGATGAATTTTTAGTGATTTCTTGAAAAGTTTTGATACCAAGAGGCAAACAAGAGAACCAATCCATAGCAATACCTGTTAAACTTCAAGGGAAGAGGCGCATTAGATATAAATCATTGTAAGTCACTTCCATGCACATGACGTTGAATTCTTTGATATGGCCAACAAGACTTCCTCTCCCTCTGTATTTGTCAAATTTTGGGATTTCAAAACCAGGAGGGAATGGTACCATTGCTATGTTTCGATCAAATGGGTAAGGACACAAGTTTTGTGTATGAGGTTTCTTTGTCTTGCCCATGTGAAGGTCCTGCATTTCTTGTGAGAGTGTTTTTAATTATGATGCGAGATCGTCTTGTGGATTGGGTGGAGGAACATATGATGGGATGAGAGATGAGTTATATGGGGTGTATGGTGGTGTGATATTCTGTGAAAGTGATGAATATGTTCCTGATGCATTTGGATAGATGATGTTTGTATGAGGAAAATAGGATCCTTGTTGTTGTTGGGTGTATTGTTGATCTAGTAAGGATTTTTGTTATTGTTGCACCACTAGGGCTTGTTGTTGGGCATGTTGTTGTTGTTGTGCTAATAAAGCTACTTGTTGTGCTTGTTGTTGTTGTGCGGTTTGTTGTGCTGCTAAAGTTGCTTGTTGAGCTTGCTGGGAAATGGTTGCTTCTTGTTGTTGTTGTTGTTGTTGTGCTAAGGCTACTTGTTGAGTTTCTAAGGATGCTTGTTGTGCTTGCTATTGTTGTTGTGCTAAAGCTTCTTACTGTTGTTGTTGTTGTACAAATTGTTGGTAAGTTTGTTGTGCTTGTTGTAGATCTAGGGCATGTGCTTGCAATGTGGGATCAGGTGGTTGTTGAGACATCTGCAAAGGATTAGAGACATTGATGTTTTGAGTGATTAGTGAATTGGTAGTGAAAGGTGGAGGATTCCCTTGGTTTAACATTCCTCGCAATATGGTAGAATGAGGTGGAGGAATGTATGTTTGAGGTCCTGATTGATTTGGCATAGAAAAGGGAGTTGTTGGAAAGGATGATGTCATTAAATTTTGCAATGGAAATGACACACTAGGACCTTGAGTCCATTGATTGAAAATATTCCCTTGTCCTATGTTTTGGGGGTTGTCTTGTGCAAAAGATGCAAACAAAGGATTCGTGATCAAAGTACTCATGGGATTGATAGAAAACGTAACCAAGGGATTCCTCTGAGGTGGATTGATAGGAGATGATGTAATAATGGTAGATAGAATGGATGGACCCACCAGAGGGTTGGATAAAGATGTCCCTAGTTGCGTTGAGGGTTGATTTTCTGATATGGTATTGACCTGCCCTTGTGTGCTGCTTTGAGATTTTTGATCTGTACTGCTCTGTGTGATGGTAGGTACACTTGTGGTATTCATAGGTGTGGATGAAGAAGGGTTTCCCTGAAATGTTGAAGTGGTGGTGGAATAGTGAAGTTCAAGCGGAGTGTGTAGCTGTTTTGGATCTTTGGGAACGAGAGGAGCACCAAAAGTAGGTGTCCAAACGGTGGTGGGAGGTGGAGGATTAGTTTCAAGAGTACCCACAAGTGTATTACTTTCAAATGGTAAGGTGTGACAAAAATCTTTAGCAAGGCTGGTTGTAAGACTAGGTATGTATGTTTGACTTAGTCCTTGTGATGAAGTGGTGAAATTCTATGTTAAACTTTGTGCTACAAATGTCGGGGAGATAGGAGCTACACTTTCAAAAATTTGATGTTCTAAAAGTTCTTCTCTAGTGAGCTCAAATGGGTTGTTTGTGACGTCTTTGATTTTGTATGGTCCTGAAGGAGATGATGGTTGTTGTGATGGTGTAACATGACTTCTAGGATCAAATTCTAAAGGATTTGGATCACTTGAGGTAAATGTAAACTTTTTCTTTTTCCATGATTCTCTTGTGTTGTGATCTCATCTTTACCATAAATTTGGTGTCAACTATGGGAGAGTTGCATTGAGTTTTGTAATGTTTGAACACTTTAGTTGACTCAAACCTAGGTAAAAGGGATGCTCTAAGTCTTTTGGTAGAAATGATGATAATGTGGGATGAAAACATGGGTGATGTGGGGAGTGATCTTTGCAAGCGTTTTGGAACAATACTTTTGACTTAAGTTTGATGTTTTGATGTTGGGATAAAGGTTGCTAATGAACTTAGAAATATTTAAGGTAGACTTGTGACCTTCAAGATAAACTATTTCTAAGATGATAACTATCTCAACTAAGTGCATGGAAAAGGATACATTTCATGTACACAATAGTTAAGGTAGCAAGTTGGTGTTATGTTTAAATCCCAAAGTGTTAGTGTATTTGAAATTTTGCAAAGATAGACAAGTTGAAGGATGGAATTTTGATGAAGGGGTGAGTGAAATGTTTGACCCAATGTTGACCAAAAGTGAACCTTTTGTTTTGACAAGACCAAGGTAATGAGAATGATGCTAGACCTCTAAAATGTTCAAACCTTAAAGATTCAATGATCTAGAAAAGTTGTTGATCTTCAAAAAGATGAGGGTTTTGGCTCATAAAGAATGTGTACATGTCAGGATATTCTCTCAATGTGAATTCATAAAAGTTTATCAACAATTTGTTTATGTTTTCGAAGAGTGCCTCAATGCGGTTGTTGATTGCTTTTGCACTACGATGTCTAAGTTTATGGTGACGACCACTTGATCTTCATTTAGAGATCCTTACTTTGCATGAGATCATCTAGTGAAGTGAACCTTTGTTTCAAAAAGATCAAGATAGCAAAAAATGATGGTAGACCTCTAAAATGTTCAAGTCCTAGAAAATGAGAGGATGGAAGGGAATGTTCAAACGTGTTCAGGCTCTCCTAGCTCGAGCATAAAATTTTCTCAAAAAAGTGTAACAGTTGCGATAAAATATGGATGCCCACTTTTGATTATACTTTGTTTGGAGATTCCTACATTTGAAACGGAGTGTTGGAGACTTTCCCCTGGAGTTTAAGTGTTTTATGAATCATTTAGAGGAGTTGAGTATCATGAAAAAGACCAGGATTTTGACTCCAAAAGAATGTAAACAATTTCGGACTATACCTTGAAGCATGCCTATAAAAGTTTGCTACCAACTTGTTTATTTTTTTGTGAACTACTCTAAGGTGTTTCTTAAGGGCTTTTGGAGTGAAATGCCTAAGTCTAAAATGAGGACCGGTAGACTTTGGCTTAGGAATCCTAATTTTTTCGTGAGATCATGGGGAAACAATTTAAGGGTATGGAAGAAAGGAAGATATTTATTGCCACACAGGTGCGTTGGATGTTGTGGTTGTGTTGATGATATGTGGTTGTCATTGATTTCAACACTATTAGCATAAATGTATTTGAAGTTGTATATGTCGAGGATATTGAGAAAAGTGTAATAAATGAGTTCTAGGTTGTCAGTGGTGAAGTAAAGTATGGTGGTTATTTATGTACGTTGTTGATCAGAGGTTGTGGACTAAAGGGTTTTTTGTTGAGTGTATCTAGTTTATCCACGTCGAGTTTTAGAGATCTGCATGAAGATTTGATCGAGTTATGATGATTTCCATTCAGATAGTTTTTTTGTTTTTTCAGTTGGTGTTCCTGATTGAAGATGATGCTATTTCAGTTAGTTCAATTGTTGTGGATGCTTCTCTTGTGATTCGTGATGCTTGTGGATGTTTCTAGATCGTTCTCTATCTTTTTTGCACATCCGCATTGATCGTTGTGATCATGGTTGGTGATTTTCTCTTGTGTGTTCATGTTTTCTTGTTTTTGGTCAACATAGTGTTTGTAGTGTGTTGTGGATCTTCGAGGAGAAATTAATTGAAGTGTCTTCATGCTGGAGATATTGATTTGGGTCCTCACTAAGTTGTGGCCGACCTTGGTTGATTCGCATTGATAATCTTTAATGTTTTGGAATGACAGTTTATTTTTATTTTATTATTTCTTTGTGGCCGACTTGTAGCGATGAAATTTCATGTTGCGGATATATAATTGTTTATTCAAATTTAAGTGTGAAAAGGTGTGCTTCTGTGTGTGTGCACGAATAATGTTCTAAATCATTCGAAGACAGAGCAGAGTGTGAAGAATTGTGAAAGAGTGTGAAGAAGAGTGAAGAAGAGTGAAAAAGTGTTTATGTGCTTGATTGGAACTATAATCAGGCATAAGCATATGCTATTTTCTCCATTCAAAATCCAGATGGCTTTAATCTGAATCTCTTTGTAAGACAATGTGTCTTCCTTTGTAATTGAGAAGTGAGCTCTAGGCAGTGTCCCTGAATGCATGTGCATTCCCCATATTTCATTTTCATTATAATTTTAACGTGGTATAATCTTATGGACTGACCTCTACCGAGGTTTTTACCCTAATAGGGTTTCCACGTAAAAAAAATCTTGGTGTTATGTGTGTTTCTGATGTGTTGATGATTTATGTTTTCATGGTTAATAATCAGATCAGAGAATAAGGTTAATAAGTTGAATAAGTTTTGAATTTCTGTGACAACTAATTGACCCCCCCTCTTAGTTGTTTTCCCTTGTATTGCCAACAATTGTTATCAGAGCAGGTTCCTTGGAAGAAGTTTAACAACTTAAGGTGATTTGGGATAGAAAGTTACAAGAAGGATAGTCTGAAATTTGATGGAACAAATTATTCTTTGTGGAAGACTCGAATGGAGTGTCATCTGAGATGCATTGGTGAACCCTACTAGAGCATTACAAGTAATATGTATATTATCCACAAAATGGTCCTACTACTTTTGCTGAGATCAGAGATGTTGAGTATAATATCCAGGCTAAGGAAGCTTTGTTGAGTGCTTTGACTGATTCTAAGATGACAAATGTTATGGATCTAAAGACTGCTTATGAGATCTGAAAAAAGTTGGAAACCTTGTATGAAGGTGATGCTAATGTGAAGATTGCTAAGTTGCAGAGTTTGAAAGGGAAATATGAAAGGTTGAGAATGGTTGATGATGAGAACATTAATACTTTCATGCAAAGAGTGAATGAACTTGTGTGTGGTATTATATGTGCTAGTGGAAAGATAGATGAATTTGAGATTGTTGCTAAAGTTCTTAGATCCCTGCCTAATTCTTACAAAGTCAAAGCTAGTGCTATTGAAGAGCTTCAAATTGTAACAAATATAACTAGAGATACATTGGTTGGTAAGTTGATTTCTTTTGAGTTGAGCGAATTTGGTGCTGCCCTTGCTAAGGTTGAATCTGAATTTAAGGCTACTACTTTTGGAAGAGATAGACAGAGATATGATCCAGGTGACAGTTCATCTAGAAAGCATTCAAGTATAAGGATGAAATTAGACAAATTGAAGAAGAAGAAAGAGAGCTAGAAGAGCTGGAAGCACTTATTGTCAAAAGAGTACAGAGAGGAAAAGGTAAGTATGAAGGAAAATTACCTCTTAAATGATTTTCTTGCAATAAGATAGGTCATTTTGCATCAAGGTGTCCGGAAAGAGCTGCTAAACCAAAACATAACAAGCCTAGATTTCAGAAGAAGTGTTACTATGCTGCTGATGAAGGCGTGAAAAATGATGAATCTGATAAAGGAAATAGAAGTGATGATGAATGGGTATTTATTGCTATCAAGGAAAATAATCCTGTATCTACTGAATCTGTTGGTTGTACAAATGTGGAGAAAGCCATGGTTGCTCGAGTCGAAGAAAAGGATGAATGGGTAATTGACAGTGGATGTTCACATCATATGACAGGAGACAAAAGTAAGTTTGTAAGCTTGGAAAAGTATGATGGTGGTGTTGTGAAATTTGGTGATAATATAGCTGGTGTGATCTGTGGAAGATGTTGCATTTCTCTTGATGGTAAGCATAATACTGATGATGTTTTGTATGTGGAAGACTTGAAGCATAATCTTTTGAGTGTTGGTCAAATGGTTGATAAGGGATATAATCTTCAGTTCAAGGATGGAAGGTGCAGAATATTGAGTTCCGAAAATGAAATTGCATCAAGTATAAAAAAAAGGTAATATCTTTCACTTGAGTGCTGCTAGTAAAACTTGTTCGATTTGGTTATGGCATAGGAGGTTGTGTCATGTTAACTTTGATAATATTGTCAAGATAAGTTCCACTAAGGCTATGAGAGATCTACCTAAGTTGGTGAAACCTACCAATGCAATATGCAAGGAATGTCAACTGGGAAAGCAAACTAGGATTTCATTTTAGAGTAAAAAACATTGTTCAAATGAATTGTTAGAGCTTGTGCATACTGATCTGTGTGGTCCCTCTAAGGTAAGAAGTTTACAAGGTTACATGTATTTCATGTTACTCATTAATGATTGTTCTAGAATGGTATGGGTTACTTTCTTAAGGGAGAAATCTGAAGCACTGGAAAAGTTCAAGATCTTTAAAGTTATGGTTGAGATAGAGACAGGTTTGAAGATTAAATGTCTGAGATTAGATAGAGGTGGTGAATTCACTTCTGGTGAATTTAATACTTGTTGTGAAGAACATGAAATAAATAGACAATTATCTACACCGTAGACCCCAAAGAAAAATGGAGTTGTGAAAAGGAAGAACATAACAATTAAAGATGCTGCTAAAACTATGATGTTGGAAGGAAATGTTCCTCATATCTATTGGAGAGAAGTCGTGAGTACTGTTGTGTACACACTCAACCGGGTACAAATCAAAGGTGATATTGGTAAGACCCCTTTTGAGCTATGGATTGGTCAAAAGCCTACTGTTAAGTACTTCAAGATATTTGGAAGCAAATGTTATATTAAGATAGATGAAGACATAGGAAAGTTTGATGCTAGGAGTGATGAAGGTATCTTTCTGGGTTATGCTACTAAAAGTAAGGCCTACCGGTGTTACAATAAAATATTGAAGAAAATGGTTGAAAGTCCAAATGTTAAGGTTGATGAAGACTTTGGTACACTATCCAGAACCTGTGGATATGACTCTAATGATCAGGATGATAGTACAAACAAAGGAAAGCAAGTACAAACTACAAATCAAGTGCAAATAAATTCGGTAAATCA
This sequence comes from Sequoia sempervirens, assembly GCA_007258455.2. Lineage (NCBI taxonomy): Eukaryota > Viridiplantae > Streptophyta > Pinopsida > Cupressales > Cupressaceae > Sequoia > Sequoia sempervirens. The sequence continues at coordinate 271,585 of VDFB02290684.1, forward strand.
AGAAAATGAAGGAGAAACTGGTGAAAGAGCAGAAGAAATATTAGAAGAGCCTGAAGTTGAAGAAAATCCTAAGAAGACTCTGAGGTATGTAAGATTGAATCATTTAGAAGATCAGATTATAGGTGATAAGAACAAAGGTGTCTAGACTAGGAGAAAGATTGCAAAAGAGTATTGCTTGATTTCAAAGACTGAGCCTAGTAGTGTGAATGAAGTATGTAAAGATGAGCATTGGATTGAAGCAATGAAAGAAGAGTTAAAATAGATTGAAAAGAGTGATACATGGATTCTTGTTCCCAGACCTAAGAATAAGAATTTCATTGGAACCAAATGGGTCTTTAGAAATAAACTGAATGAGCAAGGTGAAGTGGTTAGAAACAAAGCAAGACTGGTATGTAAAGGATATTCAAAAATAGAAGGAATTGATTTTGAAAAGACCTTTGCCCCTGGTGCTAGAATTGAAGCTGTAAAATTATTTCTTTCCTATGCTGCTCACAAGAACTACAAAGTTTATTAGATGGATGTAAAATCAACTTTTCTAAATGGTGAATTGGAAGAAGTGTATGTTGAGCAACCTGATGGATTCCAATTGACTGATAAAGAAGATATGGTGTGTCAGTTGAAGAAAGCATTGTATGGATTCAAGCAAGCCCCTAGAGCATGGTATGCAAGATTGGACAGGTATTTGTTGAAGCTTGGATTTAACAAAGGTACTGCTGATAGTAATCTGTATTTCATGAATGATGATAAAGATTTGATTGTTGAAGTCTTTGTTGATGATATTATTTTTGGAGATGATGCTTTGTGCATGAAGTTTTCTAATGAGATGTAGAATGAATTTGAAATGTCTATGATTGGTGGGATGAAATTATTTTTGGGATTGCAAATTACTCAGTTAGATAAAGAGATTTTTATATCTTAGTCCAAGTATGTGAAGTAATTGTCGAAGAAGTTTGGTATGGAAGATTCAAAGCCAGTTGGTACACCCATGGTGACCAGATGCAAGTTGACAATAGAAGATGATTCTCCGAAAGCAAATCAGACAAGATACAGATCAATGATTGGTGGATTGTTGTACTTAACTCAAACTAGGTCTGATATCATGAATGTTGTATGTATTGTTGCAAGGTTTCAAGCTAATCCGAAAGAATCTCATGTAACTGTTGTGAAGAGAATTTTCAGATACTTTAAGGGAACTGTTGATGTTGGCCTATGGTATCCTAAAGATGATGATCTTACTTTGAGTGCCTTTACTGATGCTGACTGGGTAGGAGATGTGAATGATAGAAAAAATACTAGTGGTGAAGCATTTTTCTTAGGTAAGAAGCTAATTTCATGGTTAAGCAAGAAGCAGAATGTCATTTCCTTGTCTACTACAGAGGTCAAATACATTGTCGTTGCTAATAATTGTACTCAAGTCCTGTGGATGAAACAAATGTTGAAGGATATCAAAATTATATATGATCCTATTGCTATATTCTGTGATAAGTCAAGTGCTATTAAAATTTCCAAGAATCTGGTGTTGCATTAAAAAACAAAGCATATATCTATCAAGTTTCACTTTTTGAGGGAGAAGGTAAATGAAAAGGAAGTCAGATTGGAGTATGTGCCTACTAAAGAGCAAATTGCATACATCTTTACCAAGTGTTGCCTAAGGATACTTTTGAGTATCTCAGAGGGAAGTTAGGGGTGATTACCCCTTCTAATGAGAACTAAAAATGCATTGCATTGCATCAGTCTGTGCATTTCATAGTCATATCTTGTCTCAGATTGATGTTGTGGTGGCTGCTACTCAGGGGGAGTAGTCAGATGTTCAAAAATTTAGATATGTGGTTCAGAGCTTAGAGAACTTTCTCATTGATGTCAAAGGGGAAGAAGAGTCATATGAAAAACTGGTGATTATCTAAGGAGAAGAGCCTTATGGGGAGAAAAATTATGTGAAAGTGTTGAGGAGAAGATGAGTTAAAACCTAAGCAGGAGTTAGTTGCGTTGATGGTGTTTTTTACATCATGTGTTTCCATCAATGCCAAAGGGGGAGATTGTTGGATGTTGTGGTTGTGTTGATGATATGTGGTTGTCATTGATGTCAACACTATTAACATAAATGTATTTAAAGTTGTATATGTCGAAGATATTGAGAAAATTGTAATAAATGAGTTCCAGGTTGTCAGTGGTGAAGTATGGTGGTTGTTTTTGTACGTTGTTGATAAGAGGTTGTGGACTAAAGGGTTTGTTGATGAGTGTATCTAGTTTATCCATGTTGAGTTTCAAAGATCCGCATGAAGATTTGATCGAGTTATGATGATTTCCATTCAGACAGTTTTTCTATTTCTTTAGTTTGTGTTCCTGATTGAAGATGATGCTATTTCAGTTAGTTCAGTTGTTGCGGATGCTTGTCTTGTGATTCGTGATGCTTGTGGATGTTTCTAGATCATGCTCTATCTTTGTTGCACGTCCCCATTAATCGTTGTGATCATGATTGACGATTTTCTCTTGCGTGTTCATATTTTTCTTGTTCTTCACCGACATAGTGTTTGTAGCATGTTGTGGATCTTCGAGGAGAAACTAATTGAAGTGTCTTCGTGCTGGAGATGTTGATTTGGGTCCTCACTAAGTTGTGGCCGACCTTGGTTGATTTGCATTGATAATCTTTAATGTTTTGGGCCGACAATTTATATTCATTTTATTATTTCTTTGTGGCCGACTTGCAGTGATGAAATTTCATGTTGCGGATATATAAGAGCAATTGTTTATTCAAATTTAAGTGTGAAAAGGTGTGCTTTTGTGTGTGCGTGAATAATGTTCTAAATCATTCGAAGGCAGAGTATAGAGTGAAGAATTGTGAGAAAGTGTGAAGAAGAGTGAAGAAGTGTTCATGTGTTTAATTAGAACTCTAATCAGGCATTAGTAGATGCTATTTTCTCAGTTCAAAATCCAAATGGTTTTAATTTGACTCTTTGTAAGACATAGTGTCTTCCTTTGTAATTGAGCAATGAGCTCTAGGCAGTGTTCTTGAATGCATGTGCATTCCCCATATTTCATTTTCATTATATTTTTAGCATGGTATAATCTTGTGGACTGACCTCCATCGTGGTTTTTCCCCTAACAGGGTTTCCACGTAAAAAAAATCTTGGCATTGTATGTTTCTAATGTGTTGATGATTTATGTTTTCATGGTTAATAATCAGATCAAAGAATAAAGTTAATAAGTTGAATAAGTTTTGAATTTTTGTGACAACTGATTCACCCCCCCGCTCAGTTGTCTGCCCTTGTATTGCCAACAAGGTGGTGGTAATAGGGGCCTTCCAGCCTCAATATCAACATGTTCCTCCTCTTCGTCTAAGAATGGTTGTTGCGTTTCTCCATCGTGTGTTTGTCTCCTTGTTTTGAAAAGTGAAGGTTCTCAAGCTGCTAATAAGATTTATTTGTTCACCGTTTATGAGATCAAAGTTTGGTTGAATTATAGCACCCGGAAGATTAGGTTGTTCAACGGGAGCAATCGATCTCCAAATAGTCATGTGGGGTTCATTTGTCAATTTATCTTTACTTAAATGAATTGATTTTACCACAAACACTTGTCTTTGATTATGTTTTCAAACTAGATGTTAATGTCAAAAACATCATAACTTTCACAATGTCCATTTTGTGAAAATCATGAGATTAAAGCCACAATTGCCTATGTTGTCTTTGGTAAATATGGATTTGAGATTAATGTCAAGATATTTGTTTTTGGATCATTTTGAAATCAAGCAAAGTGTTAAGTTGACTCAAAAGCATTACAACCCTAGGATAGAAATGACTATAACAAAGAACAATGTTCTCCTTTAATAACATTATCTGATTCAATAAATGTTATAACACATGTTTTTTGATGTTGTATTTACTTTTGGGAGTTGAACATATTGGTGTTGTATTATTTCATCTCGATATTTTTAGAATTCTATTATGCTATAGCTGAACAATATAATTATAATTACTTTCTTGACTGACTAGTTCCTTGTGAGTCATTGAATATAAAACAAGATTTTATAGAAGGTGCACAAATATTACAAGGCTAACAACTTTTTCTGTATGCCTTGATGATAATCTTTACATGTGCCTTGGGCTTCTTTGTAGTTGTTTGTGAGTCATTAAATATAAAACAAGATTTTATAGAAGGTGCATGAATATTGCAACGTTAACTTTTTTCTGAATGCCTTGATGATAATCTACCTGTGTCTTGGGCTTCTTTGTAGTTAATGTAATTAGATTTCCACAATCCATATGAATTTAAATATAATTGCTTTTGGATTTGATTGTGTGCTAGTCTTTTTTCATCAACATTTTGGATCACACTCAGTGATCCATCATCAGGATAGAGAGTTGAAAAAGATGAGAAGAGATAAGTTGCAAACCAAACTTGTATAAAAGAGAGAGGAAGGAGGAAAGATGAGGGGGTTAGGGTGAGACACGCAACACAAGGGAATTGCTATAAATAGCATAAAACAAAAAATAAAATAAGAGGAAACCACTCAAATACTAATAAACATTGAGATAAGATGCAAACCAAGAATATATAAAAAAAAAAACACAAACAATTTATATGAACAACTAAATGTAGAATAGCAAACACAAAAACATACTAAATATATAAATATTAATTATATGATATAATATTATATTATATATTATATACAAAGATAAATAAATATACATATAAAAAACAAACAAAATAAATAAAAAATGAGATTGTATTTTTATAATATAATATTATATTATAAGACTTATTGCATGTAAAAATAAATAAATAAATATATTAAAAACAAAGTGTGATCCGAAACGTTGATAAAAAAATACTAGCACACAATCAAATCCAGAAGCAATTATATTTAAGTTCTTTGTAGTTGCTTGTGAGTCATTAAATATAAAACATGAATTTATAGAAGGATCCTTGGACCTAGGAGACAACTATTAAAATAGAGAGAAAATTTCACAGATTAAACCATTGTTGAACAACAATAAATACAATAATTGTAAATATTATATTTCTTCGGGTCAAAATACATTCAATACATGGGCTTTTTTAAAACCATTGTTTTCTCGTGAATAACCACTCTAATTTCCCTTACGAGAATAACTTCCTCAGAACTAACAATTGATTTATTTATTACTAACCTAACAACTAATTTATTAAATGTACACTTTAAATTTACTAAACGTACACTTCAATTTCCAACAACCCCCCCTTAAAGTTTATATAATAAAAACAAAAACAAAATTTAAAAGTGTAAACCTTAAATTCCTACATATCCCCCCCTTAAGGCTTACAGAACAAAAATGAAAACCAAAATTTTGTATCGGCATCAACCTAAACTTCTTGGTCTAGGCAAATGTCTTGAGCATCAACCCAAACTCCTCATGTTTGGGTAAATGTTCGATTGCCAGCTCTTCATCAGCATTGATCCAAACTTCTTTTGTCTGGATTACCAACTCTTCATCAGCATCAATCCAAACTCCTCTTGTTTGGATTACCAACTCTTCATCAGCATCGATCCAAACTCCTCATGTCTAAATAAATGTCTAGATTACCAACCAACTGTGAATCGAGACTAACTCCATTATCCACAGTAACACACCTACAAAATTATGGATTGAGACATACTCAATTATCCATAAATGGTTTGCAGATTCAACTATCCATAGACCAACAACACAACTCTCTAGGTTTGTGGATTTAACTATCCACATACCAACAAATCACTCCATGCCCCATCTTGCTCCTAAAAGGACTCGAAATGAAACAAATTTGCTTCTCATGCAAAATATCATCCCTGAGAGAAGCTAACTCGGGATGACAATTGTTCTCCTACCTCCATTTCCTCCAACCTCCAATTTTATCTTTAGATCTTATTCACTAGATATAACATTAGTGACTCTTAATGCATCATTAGTAAATGCATAAAAGCATGCATACATAGGGATGTCAGGTTCAACCAAAAATGCATCCATTACAATTAAATAATTCTAGATTATCCTTGCAATGCCTTCCTTCTCCATTTAAAAATATTACAAGAACATAAAATTCCCTATAACCCTTTTACATTCTTTTTGAACTGAAACAATTCCCAATTTATTTCATGCCTCTAAAAATGCAGATTTTAGTGATCAACAAATGCATAAGCCCAACAAAATGGTGGCAGCCAACAAACATTCAATAACCAGCAATCAACAGTTGCATTTATTTCTTCTTAATGCCTCATTCTATTTTTTTTAATTTCAGCACTTAAAAGTAAATACTCAACACAACATTGAATAACAAATTCAATACCATCAAGTTTTCAGTGCCTTTCCAATTTATATGCTTCTTGTGCAGCCTCTTAAACCATTGTTGAACACCAATAAAAACAATAATCGTAAATATTATATTTCTTCAGGGTCAAAATACATTAAATACATTAACTTTTTTAAAGTCGTTAAATAACTTCCTCAAAACTAACAATTAATTTATTTATTACTAACCTAACAGCTAATTTACTAAATGTAAACTTTAAATTTACTAAACGTAAACTTTAATTTCCAACAACAACTACACTCTTCCTAGAGCCATGGTATCCAAGATTCAATCCTCTTAGAAAATTTTCTAGTTTCTTCTATTTGGATAAAGTTGCCCAATTTACCCCTCCATTTTTTATTCCTTTCAACACTTAAAAAGAGTATAGAAGACTCTTTAGGGAAATTTGTCGCATTATCATTTGAGGCATATCAGCATATGCTTACAACATCAACTAAAATTTTAGTGAAATTTGATTTGTTCAAAGTGCTCTACTCTAAAATATGCCTAAAATGAGGAAATAACATATGGATTCAATCATTTGGTTATGATAAGTATGGCTTTGCTATTGGAACTCCTAAATGCTCCTTAAGACGCTCAACATGGTGGAAGGATGCAACCCCCAACATCAGTTATTGGATGTTCTTCAGATTCCCATCCCTGATTAAAAAATGTAGCTTCGAAAAATATTTTTACATTGGTAGAGCAACCTGCAACTAAGGATATGGCTCCTAGTGTGGGGGCTATAATTAGGATAAAGAGGAAGGATGTGGGTGCGAGGGTAGTGAAGAGGCTAGAGCCAAAAGCCTATTCAGGAGGGCGTTGGAAATTTCAAAACTAGATTTTCAAATTTGAATAAAGGGGAAATCCTTAACCTCTTAGCGATTTCCTTTGAAAACCATATGCAAAGTTCATTGATCAGAAATTAGAGAACATGGATCCGTTTTAATTAGAAGATGACACTCCCATAGATGGCAGATCTTATAGCGAGAAAAGGGTTTGAGGAGGAGCCAGTTTTTGCTTCTCAGAAAAATAAACATGACAAATGGTCTACGATTACCAACAGGAAAGCAAGATTAAAAAATAAAGCCTCTCAGCATGGCGCTAAGATGCCACTTGAAAGAGGAAAATCAATTGCTCGTCTTAGAGGTAGCAATATGCTTGTTTAAAGGCTGTAGTATTTGTTTCTGTTAGCTACTTCGTTGGGAAGCTTTGTAATCATTATTTTATTTTCTCCGACAGTGTGTCCCCAATAAAAACCCCACAAAAATGTCTACTTGAAAGAATTTAAAAAAAAAAAATCTTGATGAAGCCTATTTGAAACTGCACAGTGAAAGAAAAAATGGCATATATAGAATATAGATTACAAAGATCATGCTTCATTGTTAATTGCATTGCTTACATATATTAGGTCAAATAATTCACCATATGAGAATATTTCTAATTGCAATGTGATAAATCTTACTGCAACTATTAGCATGCCCATTAAACCTCAAGGTACAATTGCCACAATTGCTAGTTTATCTTTGTGAGGGAATTTTATCTTTGTGAGGGAATATAGCAACAAATGAACTATGTAAATAGTTCAAGCAAAGGATGCCATGCACACACCAAAAAAACACTCCACATCAGCAAACAAATTAGTCTAACAAAAGAGAAAGGGATAAGAAGCAAAACAAAGATATGAACAAATTAATAAAGAATGCAACAAAAAAAATATCTTGAAACTAGTAGTGAAGGCATGCATTTCATTATAGAAATACACATTTCTTTTGCTTGAAATGGTCACTTCATTCCTCCTAATCATGAATTGTCTATAAAAGTGCCCTAGGTTCAAATGAGTCACAGTAAGCAACCCCAACCCTCTCTGCAAGTACAATCTCATCAAAACATTTAAATGACTTCACAACTTTCAAAAACTAAAAAATTATAAGTTTTGCTTAAGATATAAAAATGCAAAAAGCAATTATGTGTTTTTTTTACAAGATTTACAGAGGTGGCTACTTGCTACTCAGATCAACATTATCATTAGCTAATGCAAGCAGATCGAGAATTTTGAATTTAGCATTCAAAGTAGCATCAAAAGAACAAAGTTAACTAATTGTGATTGCCACATAAAATTTGGCTGCATCGACTGGATCTTGCTAGTGAAGTGAATTGCAGTTTTGTCCATGAAATAATATGTGAATTCATTATTGCATGAGCAAAGCCGAAGTTGCAAAGAGTGTCTACAAGTGTTTCTTACCTGTGCCAAGCATTCAGGGTCTCCCTGTGCTTCAATGAATTTACATATGCACTCCAATGTGCCACATACACCATACCAGCAGGTTTCACATCGATGACTTTGTGGCATATTCCTTGTATATCAGAGCTAAAAGGGAAAGCCTGCCATACAAGCATAGTTGGCATTCTCATCTCACTTGCCGTTTCATCTGGAGCATTTTACTTGACTTCTGTAGATGCACCCACTGGTAACATGTATCAGACACTAGAACCAGATTATGTTCATTCAGCCTCCTTGATTTTTGCCAACCACTTTGGAACTGCATCTGATTATTAGGGAGTGTATGTGGCTTCTGTTTGTGCAGCCTCAAAAAACTGAGTTAGAGAGATACTTAATAATACCATCCAATGTATTAGGCATTTGTGATGGAACTAAAACATACTCCCTGCAAAACAATATAATGGCATGCTTCCACATGCTTCCCAAAGAGTTGCAGCCCTAAAACTTTTATTTATACATACAGCCAATTTTTTGGATCCAAGTTATAGATCTGATAAAACTAGCTTTCAGCAACACTAGAGCAAACCATAGAGCTCCACCACATCATGACAATTCAACTCTGAAATAGATACATCCTAAGCTCTCCACACTATTTATTTGATGTATAATATTTACTCATGGGTTGTTGCAGATGACTCCTGGAACCTGTTAGATTGCAAACGTCTGGATAGTACTATTCTTGACAACTGGCAACCACTACATGGGAGGTTCTTAACGTATTAAAGATTAGCTTGCTGTTCTTAGTTTGTTCCAGTATGTTTTTTCTCCTCTGTTTGGGAAGCTGTTCCAAGGACAATCAATTCCAAAACCTATCCTTCAGAAAATAAAAGCATGTTCCATGGGCATAGCTGCAATAGCGGATGAGATCTTGATATTTTTTAGTTGATGCAGTGGGCTTAACCAAAATATTTTTATCATCTACTGCAATTGTCACGTCCCTACATGAATGGACAACATTTTTGACAGTCATAAGCGAGTCCGGTAATTAAGAAGTCTGAATCTCTATGAGGTTGCATTTTTTGATCTGCTGTGGTCCTGATTTTAGGTAACTTTTGGAAAATCTTCAGCTATATGGTGGGCAGTCCTAAATTTTGATGGTTACCTTTGGACAACCTTCATATATGGTGGTCGTCCTGATCATAGGTGGTGTTTTAACAACCTTCTGATATATGGAAGTGGGTGTTCCTAATTTCAGATGGTAATTCAACAAGCTTCTGGTATATAGAAGTTTGCAGTACCGATGTCTGGTGGTCTTTTGAAAGCACAAAACATGTTACAACAAGCTACCGGTAATATTTCCAGATCTTGCATTACCCGTTATGTACAAAAAATATTCAATTATCGATGCATCAAAGTTGTACTGTTGTATAAATTTTTTTTATTAGTTATCAACATTTTCAAACCTTCAGGATCCTTGAGTTGGTTGAGTGGTGAAATGTTTTAGGATGGGAATCTTGAGGCAGTTGACTGATTTTCTCAGCACATGATCTTGCTACTAGCTTTTGCCATTAAGTTTTGAGAGTTGAGCTCTTCTTACTGTCATAAATTAGACATACTTAACTATTTATTTTTCAGACCGGACTCTGTCAAATAACTATGTCAATTGTTTGTTAATGAGGCTGACTCCTGATGACTTTGGTAGTGATAATCAGATTAATCTATTGAAGATAAATTGATGTGATATTCCTACATGAGCTGCCCTTTTCCTCAGAGTTGCATGGAAACGGTTATAGTATCAGATACTGATACCATATCAGATACAGATACAGCAAATTTTCAAGTTCCCCTGATACAGCTACAGCTGGATATCACAATATAGAAATATACATATATTTAATTATTAGTATATCTAAAGGTATGAACATAACTTTAAAAATATTCATTTATATATATTTTGGTTTATATATATTAGTTTACAATAATTATTTTGTTCCATTATGTTTCTGTATTTAGTGACATATATATGATTTTGAATGTTTTTTGTATACCCTAAACTTGATACAGCCCAGATATAGGCTCATTTATGGATACATATGAATAATGCATCCATACCATATCCAGGAGTATCGTATCCGAAAGAATCCAACAACTCTGCTTTTACTCAATCAAATCTTTATTTTCTCTTCCTCTATTCAAATCGTTCAAATCATTTGCGATCTTGTTGTTGTTGTTTAACAACAATGTTCCTGCACAAGACCTTGTAATCCAATTGCTACTTCTTTAGTATTGTTAAAAATGGACAGCCGGTATAAATGAACAAGTTATATGAGGGAATAACAAACAAAACAGGAACAGAAGGGATAGATTCAATAATAACTTAAGACTGTATCATATAGGATGCAAAGAAATTTTGATTCTGATTTTGTGCTAGTAGCGTTGGCAGGCATGGTTGAATTTTGACTAGAGCCTTCACAAATACAGTACAAAATGGTGTGCTGCCGCTTCCTAATGTATCAGATATGGCTAACTTATGGATGCATCAGGATAATATATCCATGCCGTATCCAGGAGTATTGTATCCACCATGTGTATCCAGAGAAGGGAGAAGAAGCGTCCAGCAACTCTGCTTTTATTCAATCAAATCTTTATTTCTCTCTTCCTCTATTCAAATCATTGGTGATCTTATTTGATGTTGTTTAACCACAATGTTCCTGCAAGAGACCTTAGGATCCAGTTGTAACTTCTTTAGTGTTGTTAAAAATGAACATCTGTTATACATGAACAAGTTATATGAGGGAATAACAAACAAAAACTGGAACAGAAGGTATGGAATCAACAATAACTTAAATTGTGTCATATAGGATGAAAAAAGAATGGAAAGAAATTTCGATTCTGATTTTGTACTAGCAACGTTGGCAAGCATAGTTGAATTTTGACTAGACTCTTTATGGGCAAGTCCTCCCCACGTCTAAAGAAAGCAAGCAATCCATCGAAGTTGCTTTGTATTACTTCTTTACAAATGGCTAGTGATAAGAACAAGTTTTGTATGACTTGTTTTTGGTGTGGAGAGAATAGAATGTCAGTGTTGATTGTGCACAAACTCAACGTCATAAAAATATTAAAACAGTCTTACACTGGGTATGCAGATATGTGTCAGGTATCTTATACAATAAGACAGAGTACATAAGGTGTTTATAAAACAAGACAGATGGTTGTCAGAAGGATACGGTTGTATTTATATAAAACTCCAAACGGTGAAATTCAAATTGATGCTTTATATTGAATAATGACAAGAAAATAACTTAAAGAAAAGTTACAAATAAGTGCAGCTGTGAATGTTGAGGATACCATACATAGCCATTGTGATTTGTGACCATTTAAATTATTGGGCAGTACGTAAAGCACAATTGGCCAACAAGCCTGCTTGGCATATGGGAGTACCTTATGGAAAACTAAAAGAAATTCATATTGATCTAATTTTGTACCTTAAAATTTCACTTTAATGACAAAGCTTGTGAAGAGATGGAGAATGACAATGACCAAGAGATTTAACTTCTCTCTTATTAAGAAAAAAAAAATTGAATTCAACTGATAATGTCAATTGCTTATTAATAATTTTAATGGCTTGAATGTTAAAAAAAGTAGAGAAGGTTCTATAATAAAATACTCTTGACGTCTAATAGGGAGCTTCAAGGAAACTTGCACATTTGTAAACCAAAAGCTTAAATATTTTACAAGATGACTGTTGGCTGACAGTCATAAATAATAAAAACCACAAAAGATTACAGATAGAAACAGATTGCAGGGAATCCATGTATTCTTTGTTAAGATTAGAAGAAAACCTTGAAACAGACAATACAAGGATACCAAAGACTGCAATAAATGGAGAGGTACAGTTTTGATATAACATAAGAACACATATACCATGACAAGTACAAAGGAAAACATACGTGGTTGAGACACTAATTTGTCACACACACGGGCCTAAATTTCAAATATCTTATTTTCATTTTAACACATCTAAAACTCTATTTAGGCCCCCAAATAATCATGAGAAACTCTATTTTTTAGCCAAGAAAAAAGGTTGTTCAGAATTATTTATCAGGAGATGACATGCCACTAAATTGGGAAAGAACAATATCTAAACTGATATCAAAAGCTTTAAGGGCAAGAACAGGCTAATAAAGGCAGTCTGGATGCACCACAACAGAACAAACAGACATTTCTATATAAGTCATGCAAAAACCACCTTACAAATGTAAGAGAAATCGGTAAAAGGCATGCACATGCAAATATAGAAACAATTTTATAAAATAACATTCGTCATTAGTTGAAAAATGTTATGCACTGGAATCAGGCAAAAGGGCACGACGATGACCAGTAAATTCTAGGAGAAATGCGGAGACTGCCTTGAGGAGTCAACAGGCTCAAGAGGAACTTGAGAACATCTCCACTCTCGTTATAAAGAAACATGTATAGGCTGTCAAAAAAACTGCACAAATATGCCTTCAAATAAATAACCAGAAACAAATGTAGTTGGTCTAAATCCAGAGCTTCAATCTTTGTAATCTATAGATTATAAGACTCAAGATACGCTGGTAGCATAATACAGACTTGGCTTAGCTCAGACATAAAATCTTTACAGAAATCTGAGAACAATTTTCTAGCTCATGTATAAATCATGCCATGCCTGGTTTCAAAATCACAAGCCCTTATACATTAATTTGATAGAGCTTGAATTTTTGTTCCACATTATATTACATAATGCAGTGGTATTGCAATATTAAAGTATACTTATTGCAGACAATTTGAATGACCAGATTTAGACTCTACGCGCAGTAACACAAAAGTTCAGAAAACTAACAGATGTTTTGAGAAAACAGGATTGATTGTAATACGTGAAATATCAGAAAATCACATGGATTGCTGCATTAGAAGCAGATATTAAGAGATTATGATTTGGGAATTTCTAACCGCGGAAATCCAATAAAACTGATACATTTTCTCAAAATGGGCATTGCAATGACTTCTCACAAGCGGAAGAAAGCTATGAAATAGTTATAAAAATAGATCTCTATCCAACGAATGAGACAGTGCAGAAGCCACATGAAGACAACCGTCTCCTGGCAATAGTCTGTATAAACACAACAAAACCCAATGAAAGTTTCGAATATTTACAGATCACCATAAGAAAGAAAGAAACAACATCTAAACTAAAACATCACCCAGCATACTCACAATATATGCATACAAACAAAAAACAGAAAAAAGTACCAAAAAAAACACTTTAATAACCATTTATATGCCAATGGTGTCACTCTAGCTACAAAGATACAATCTTCACTTAGGCCTTAAGCCACTTACTCAAGTTACAGAAGAGGAAAATACCAATTTTCAGGGCACATGTATAGACTTCTTGCATATATAGAATACCCATTACTCAGCAGAGGGCTAGACACATCAGATAAACAGATTTGCATAATAGAAGAACTGAAAAAACAAGAATCACAAACAGATCCCTGACAATACTAACAACCCAATACAGTTATTTCTTACAAAATAACCAACAAACGATATCCTATCATGTGAAAACTATCCAGAAGCAATGCCCACTAAGAGATAAGGAGGCACCCACAATACTAAACATCGAACACTAACCATTTGTATAGAGTCTGGATCCATCCTGACATTGTTTGCAGTCTTCACTATGGGGCTCCAATTCAATTGATGTAGGCGGGGAATGGTCAATGCATTATGTGAAAGCTTTTCTGCAACACACAGCATTCCCGACCTGCACCAAGCGAATTTGAGCAGCAAGTAACAAGTTCAAAAGCTCTACAGCACACGAGATATCTTCCTACTCTTCAAAAATCACATCTGCTCCGTCTTTTATCTTTTCTCCCCGTTGGGACCGTATACAAAGGAATAAATTAATTAGTAGTTTAATGAAGAGCACATTTCCCTACGTATGCCCTTAGGTGCTTCTCGTATTTAGTGACGTCCTTTCTGGCACAGTAAAATACCTAACTCAATTTTACAGAGCTTTTGGACGGACAAGTAAAAAAGGTTGGGTTGAAACTTGTAAAGTATAGACTTTTTGCTTTCTTTTTAGATTTTAACTAGACAAGTATGTTGTCTTGGTCTTCATATTCCTTACAGCCTTTACCCTTTTTTTTCTTATTAGGGTTGTCCTTTTCAGCCTCATGTTTCTTGAGGAGCAAGGAGTCTTTATCCATCCTTCAATATTTAAATGTGCTTCTGCTAAATGAAGAATATGACTTCTCGAGGTTCTAGAAGGGTAGATCTATTGCTTGATTGACCTCGTGACCTATTCATTCTAATTTTGGAAGTTATATATCTAATTACTAAGTTCTATAGTGGAGTGAGAGGGAGAGTATTGGATAATCATGTACTTTAATTTTTTTAATAGTAAGATTTTAAAGAAATTTAAATATATTTTGAGGGTGTATTAAGAGTTTAAACTTATTATTAGAGGTTTTAAGTATAAATGATGTAGTTATATCATTATATTTATTCAATTGTCTAAAAACAATCTAAAAAAGATTGAAACTTGTTGATAAAGCATATATTACTAATCATGTTATATATCATCATATATCAAATTAATAAAATGATAAATATCCATATTAAAGAGGGTATATCAAGAAGTGCTAAGAAAAGGATGTAACTAATCTCCTGACAAAACGTACCGCACATAGGCATGTAACATACAAAAAAGGCATAAAAACATACATAACATGATGGGATGGTGTAGTGCGGGGCTCACCGGACAAGAGATAAAAGTGACGAAACCAGCTAATGGGAGCAAACGTTATGGCAATGGAAGTGAGGAGATAACAGCGCCGTCAAGTTGGTTTTCCCGCCTTTTGTCGATCATGACATCAGGCAGGAGTTGGACCATAAAACTCGCAAGGCCCATGGCTTGTGCGAGAAGCTATCATTTTCAGTGAATTTTGTGCAGCCATGAGAATTGGAGGTGGACTAACGTGAGTAAGACCCACGTTGAAAATTGTAAGAATCCACGAAAAACACTCTATGTTGTGAGTGTTTTCGGTCTGCACGTAGAAAGTTGAAGGTTGGAGTGCACGAAGAGGAGTTGGAGGAGAAAATTGACCAAATTGAGGTGAGGGGTGACTAACCAATTGGGTTGTTATGTGTAGAGGGTTTTACAACACTATGTGGGTTGTTTGTTTCTTAACATCTAGGATTTCCAACATAGAATTTTATAAAACATAATGAATGTGTTGAAAAGCTTTTGTAATTTAGATAGTACAAATTTAATGAAAGGCCCCTTCAAAATTTATAAGGACTCTTAATTTGAGTAAAAATTGTATTTAAATTTCCTTGTGATTGAAAAAAAAAAAGTGCACAAAATAATTGGAAATTGGAAAACACAATGTGGGTTGTCAGTTATTTGAATCTGCATGTTATAATGTAAAGGGTTGTCTCACGGGGAGGAGTTGCAGGTGGGGGATACATAAAACTAACCAAATTGAGTTGAGGGGAAACTAACCAATTGGGTTGTTATGTGTAGAGGGTTTTACAACACTATGTCTTGTAAACCTTTTGTTGTTTAGACCGTACGAATGTAGTGAAAGGGCCCTTCAAAATTTATAATGGTTCTTAATTAGAGTAAAAATTGCATTGAAATTTCCACATATGATGAAAAAAAAGTGCTCAAAATAATTGCAAATTGGAAAACCCAATGTTGGTTGTTGGTTATTTGATTCTCCATGTTTAAGTGTAAAGGGTTGTCTCATGAGGAGGAGTTGCAGGTGGAAAATACATAAAACTAACTAAATTGAGTTGAGGGGTGACTAACCAATTGGGTCGTTACGTCTAGAGGGTTTTGCAACACTACGCGAGTTGCAAGTTTCGTAACACCCAAGGTTTTACAACATGGAATTTTACAAAATAGTATGAATGTCTTGGAAACATTTTGTTGTTTAGACAATATGAATGTAATGAAAGGCCCCTTCAAAATTTATAACCATTCTTAATTAGAGTAAAAATTATATTTAAATTTCCTCATATGATTGAAAAAATGCACAAAATAATTGCAAATTGGAAAACACATTGATGTGGGTTGTCAGTCATATGATTGTGCTTGTTAAGGCATCTTTATCTTTTATAAGTTGTGCAACTATGCCTTTGACTTTTGATCTATCAAAATGTTGTACACGATCATTATAGGTAAATTGAGCATTTCCTAATTAAGCCTTGAGGTGCTTGATATCAGCCTTCAACTTTTGAACTGCTTCATATTCTTGCAAACACTCATTTTGTAATGTGTCCATGTGCCCTTTTTCATAAGCAACACCTTCCATTGTTATTTTGTCAACTTCTTGTCTTTTGGATTGCAGTTATCTATCAACAACATTAATTAAAGTCCTTTTCTTTTGACGATAAAATCTTCTTTAAATTTTTTAATTCCTTCTCTAAGTGGTTAATTGTAGTGTTTCTATTGTTTTACTTTAGTTTCAACACTTCCCACTATTGCTTTTTCATCTACAAGTTGACCAACCACACATTTTTTCTCATCCCCACTACTGTTACCTATTATCACCCCCTAGTAGTCCTTTTCATGAGCTTCTAACTTATTTTTCATATCTTTTACTTTAAGCTTTGGAGCAACTACTCCCTCATTAGCCCTTAGAACAACACCATCCATTTCTTGGATAGAGTTTTCAATGTCTTGAATACTTTTATGTAGCTTTGTAGCTGCTTTTTTCTCAACTTTGAGAGTCTCTTTCTAATTAGAGAATGCAGATGTTTTCTTTTTAATAAGTTTTTTACAAAACTTGTCTACCTTTTCACATAGGGCTTTCATGTCTCTAGCCAATTGATTCTTTTTTTTTGCATTAAGATATGATTTTTCCTTTTCCTTATCATTTATGGGTAAGTGCACCAAGTTGTGACACAAAAATGGTTCTTAAGATGCCACATTTTCCTAATACCAGTAGTTTGATGTTCATGAGAAAACAAAGATAGTTACACTCAAAATTTGAAGATGCAATAAGAACAAGAATTGTAGTGCTCTAAATCTACTTTCTAAGCTACTAATTTTTAAAAAAGTAATGGAGATTAAGGGTTTTAGAAAGGGGGGCCAAAAGTGGTCTTATTTTTATAAAAAAATAGCATAGCATCTGTGGGCCCCTCCCTTTTTTGTTAACTTTGTTTTTAGAATTTCAAAAATTTGAATGGTGAGAAATTAGCTAACACCATGTAGTTTATCCCTATTCTTTTGGTTAATTTTTTAATGAATATATAATATTTTATGAATTTTCAAAGTGGACACATCCTGAAAAGTTGAAATTTGAGCATGCTCCCCCCTCATTTTTTTGAAAACTAATAAAAAATTGATTTGTTTCATTACATGTAGAATGGAGTCTAGTTTAAAAAAGTGTTTTATTTCAAAATCCAATGAATGAGTAAAAATCTATCCTA